>JAKELH010000059.1:0-263090 GCA_021525015.1 Lactarius pseudohatsudake | reverse complement strand
ACACCCAAATACAAGGAAGGTGACCTCGTATGGCTAGAAGGACGCCACCTGCGGACCAACCAGCAACCGCGAAGCTTGCGCCCAAGAGACACGGCCCCTTTAGGGTCACACAGGTGATGTCCCCTGTCAACTATCGCCTGGAACTTCCCACACAGTGGAGCATCCACCCAGTGTTCCACACCGATCTTCTCACAAGATATCATGAGACCGCGACACATGGGCCAAACTACCAGCGCCCACCGCCAGATTTAGTAGACGGAGAAGAGGAGTACGAGGTCGAGAAGATTCTAGACTCACGAAGGTTCGGAAGAACACGGAAACTCCAGTATCTCGTGAAATGGAAGGGATACCCTGACTTGGAGAATCAGTGGGTCGACCGGAGCGAAGTATTCGCCGACCAGGCCATCAAGGACTTCAAAGCGCTGAACCCCACACAGGAAACACATATAAGGGGGCTTCACTACGAGCTAAGTCCCTCAGCAAACCACTGCTACATCGACTCAATCTGTCTACCTCCGAACAATGTCCTCTTGCTTGCTCCCGTCGCAGTCCACCATCGACACCGTCGTCGAGGCCCTCGTCACCCCCCCATGGGCCCGCGACCCGCGAGGACACCATTGCCGTCCTCAGAGCCTTCCCCGACCCCACTGTCAGAGGAACCGCCGACTCCCCCGAGGTGCAGCCTCTTGCCTATGAGGCGGTCGCTGAAGAAGAAAAGTGCGCCCTACTCGAGGGCCAGGCCGCAGATAGCCTCGTTCCACACCTTGACGGACACGGTGACACTGAACCTGTCGAGGTACCACATGGAGTTCGGGCCTGTGTGGCCGTGGAAGGAGATCGTGAGGGAGTGGAGGGACGAGCAGCTGCGGAGGGCACAGCGGCGGCAGCAGGAGCTGAGGCATCGACGCCTCCTGGTGCGGACTGGGGTCTGGCCGAAGATGCTGCCGACAACTACCCAGCTACACACCCCCTCATTCGCTCTACCACAGACACTGACGACCCACGCGAGACCCCCTACTCCCTCAACACCGATGGCTCCCCCATGTACAAGCGGGACCTCGGAGTCATGGGCCCCGCCGCCCACCAACCTCTCGTTACCCTCAACACACGCGTCCCCACTGGCTTCAAGGCCAATCAGGGGACGGACTACATACCGTTCCGCATTGTCTCCCCCGACGGGGTTGAGCGCAAGGCCCGCTACGTCCAAGTGATCATGGGGCTGGACCCCCTGGTCGTGGGCATCATTGACGAGTCCGACAAAGTCTACGCGCGACCTCTCTACACCGCCCCCCGCTTCTCCTATGGCAGGAAGCCCATCTACCCGAACAGCGACATGGCCCTCTTCACAGAGGCCTTCGAAGACCAGGCGCGCGTTGACCACTGCCTCGATGCCATCCATGACCCCTCCCTCACGGCGGAGGTCCACCGCTACCGCGCCGCGGCGCGCAAGGAGGAGCGTCTCAATCAGTGGATCAACGACCTCATCGCCGCCCTGGGGGAGATCGCTGGTAAGTCGACTGCAAGCCACCGCCGGCTGGAGATGGCCAACACCATGGAGCGCATCGAGGACGAGGCAGGCACCATGGTAGACCATGAGTTGGCGAGGAAGAAGATGCGTAGGGGTCGGAAGGTCGGACAGCAGCAGCAGTGTACTAGGATCAGGTACGAGGAGGAGGGCTTCGGAGCGTCGGGACGTCGCACCTAAAGAGGAGGTGATGTTGCGATCGGACTCATTGGTATGGACTGCGGACTCGTGGGGTTCTGACTACCCTAGTATTAGTCAGGGACAGTCGTCTCAGTCAGCCTCGGTTATCACATGTATCGGACTTGACTCATACCCAGGATAGTCGTAGTAGGGTTCGAGCTACTATCGCTATAGGGTACCTTACATTCTGGAGGGGCTTCAAAGCTCCTCGTCAACTGTATATAAGACTGGTAGTACAAAGACCGAGCTCCTTAGCTTGGTCTTCTTGAATTCCCAAGATCCAATTCTCGT
Organism: Lactarius pseudohatsudake; assembly: GCA_021525015.1. NCBI lineage: Eukaryota > Fungi > Basidiomycota > Agaricomycetes > Russulales > Russulaceae > Lactarius > Lactarius pseudohatsudake. The sequence goes on along the minus strand of JAKELH010000059.1, from coordinate 261,094 downwards.
CTCATCTCTTCTTGCTTGCCTCCTTCTCTCTCTCTGCCTGTTAGTGCGTCTGGCTCTTGTAGAGCAGATCGCTCGACGACGTATCCGCCTGGTGGACTTCACCCCAGTGCTTACCTTGATCACGTTCCTGCTTAGGACGTGTATCTATATTCGCTAAGTTGTCCTTCGCATATCAAGCCACTCTGTCATCGCTCAAGTCGAGCAACGTTAGGTCGGACCTAACGCAACAAGTAGCGCCCAGGCAGAGCAGAAGAAAACCAAATCAGTGTCCCTCCAAGAACCGAGAGCCCTTTTGGAGAAGGAGGGGCTGCTAAAAAAGGATGAAGACATAACAGCTAAGTCAGTGCATGCAGCGCTCAAGCTGATGTTTGTGAAGCACAACAGCAAACTCTCCTCGGATATACAAAAGATCATACTATCCATCACGGCATGCGTAAGAATGCTGGCTGCGGACAAAATGCAGGAGCATAGCCAAACAGTGGAGACCCTAGCGCAGAAAATAAGCGACAAGCTGGAGACCTCAATGAGCAAAGGGATGGAGAAGGCTCCGAGAAGCTAAGTAGTCTCATTGAAACGTCTCTGGCTAACCAAAGTGAAATGCAGAGCACATCCAAAAACTGGGCGAATCAGCAAGGGCCCTGCACAAAGCCATCGAGGTGGTGAACACCAACCTCAATGCAGTGGCAAACACCTTGGACAAACTCACCAACACAGTGAGCTCGTACAAGGACGCCCTGCTGTTGGCCCCGCAGCAAGACCCACACCAGCAACAGGCAGAGCAACAACAGGAGCAACAGCAGTGGACCCGAGGGTAACCAGAGACCTCGACAGAAAGTTGAGGCAAGTCCTCATTGACATCTTCAATAAGGACGTCACGAACTCAAAAACAAGTTCAACAAAATGATTGCAGAAAGTGCAGAGGAGCCCCCGACCAATATGGGGGTCCAAGAAGTATATATAAGCTCTGCAATGGAGGCATAATACTGCAATTCAAAACAAAGGAATCAGCTGAGTGGTTCAGACAGCCGCACATAGAGATGAACCTACTTCCTAAAATTGACAGCTCGGCAACAGTCAAAGAGAGAGCGTTCCAAGTACTGGTACCAAGAGTACCAGTCATCTTTGACCCAGATTCATAAGGCTCCAACCATTTAGTTTATGTTTACTCACAGCCAGTAAATAGACAGTAAACCATTGTAAATTGTTTATAAACAGTAAATACTATTTATAAAACAATTTACATTGATACCCCCAAATATTTTCTTGAAAATGGGCCCACTCAGTAGCAAATATGTTACAACCCTGCCAGGTTGCTCGTTTGCAGGGACGCGGAGTCAGTGGTGAAACCAACGGAGGCAGGCGGTTTGGCGGTAAAGCCGATGGGGGTGGGAGCTTGAGGGTCGGGATAGAGGGACTGGCCTGTCTTAGACGTCGGCAGTAGAGGGCCAAGCACTGCACGTATCACAATACCGCAGGGACCGTGCTGCGTGGTCCTCAAGGTTACTCTCAGGAGTGACAGTCAAGAGTGGAGGAGGGACTTGGCAAGCACACAGGCAGGCAAGGGAGAAGACAAGGAGTTGGCAGGAAATGGACAATAACTAGAATGGCGTCTACAAGCCATTCGACCGAGTCTTATATACAGGGAGTCACGGTTCGCTGGCGGTAGTGCCAGTGCCATAGGGTACAGGGTCTCTTCGCTGGCAGTAATGCCAGTGCACAGGGTCAAGGGTCTGCCAGCGCATAGGGCACTGGGTCAGGGTACAGGGTCATGGTAGAATGTCCTGGAAGGTGCTGGAACCTTCGCGAAGCTCAGGGCACAGGGTATGATGTCACTACCAGGCTACAGGCTACTGGTCACGTGATCAGGGTCTAGGCGGGTCGGGTCACAGTCACGAGTCATGGTCACCGGTCACATGCGGGCTACAGGCTACCGCTAGCGTGTACGAGTCGAGTCTAATATGAGTCGCAGTCAGGCTTCACCGAGCGTGCGCGCAAGTCTGAGAGTCAGTCCGAAGCCGAGTCAGTCTGAATCAAGAAATGGCATGCGAGATCGTGACAAAATATATGAAATATGATGAAAATAGTAACTTGAAAATTAACTCTCACTAACATATTAAACAACTAACCTTATGTTGTGTTATAGCCTTAGTTGCAGCTTGAGCCAACATTTTTGGGATCCTACAAGTATGAAATAAAATAGGAAAAGTCTGAAGATGTTTGTGGAGGTAGACAATTTAAAATGCCAGGGCAACTCTAAGTGGTCCAATTAGGCATTTCTGAGTTATTTTACTTGCTTAACAATTAGCTTGGCTTGCAAATAACCAAGTTAGCTGCAGTCAAATAACTTAGGAACAGTTGATTGGATTACTTATAAGTGTTGACAGAGGACCCCCTAGCATTTAATGTAGTACAACTTCACAAATATTCTCAGAGTTTTATTTCCTGAGATTCCAAAAATGTTGGCTTGAGCTGCTAGCCTTACCACAAGGTTTACAACACTATAGAGGTTATACTATGTATCTTGTTGAAATATATATTTCACATGGTAATATCTTGATAAAATGTTATTTCATAAAGATTACCATGTGAAATATCTTGACAAGATACTTAACATAATATTCTGACAATATTGTGGAAATAAAATCTATACTGTCTACATATATGCCTTGAAATTGCATTGTCAATATTAATTACCTTATCAACATTTTATGTATGAAAATTGTGAATAAAAAATACCTTTTGTTATAAATGCCTAAATTTTGTCGACTCCATCAGGCAGCGGGTCCTCCGTGGGGCTCTGACAAATGGAAAGGATTGGATATTCCTCATTGTCAGGCTTGGCAATAACTATGAGAGGGTCTCCTACCAGGAGTCCGCTGTGGTTTCACTACAAAGTTCGATGCACCTTGATGGCCGAGTTGAAGTTCTTAGGCCATGGCCGGATGTGATTGCTGGTATATTGTCACATTGGGTGAGCCGGACCTTAAGCTGCTTAATCAATTTATTGGCTGACCTGAAACAAGATTCAAAAGTTTCACCGAACTCGGAAATGACGATTGGTTTCAAACCACTGTAAGGGAGGACACTACATAACTACACAGTTCTACAATAACATGTGAACGGGTGAACGACTGTACCATGTATGTGCAACGCACAATTTGAGGATTTGACGCGCAGTCCGCCATCTTCTGCTCCCTCTTCTGTAGCCTGATTCCGTAACTCACTACAGCAAAGTCCATAATGGGGGGCCCCTGTTAGTAGCCGAGCTGAGGTAAAAGGGCATCTTCCATTCAGTGATGGCCATATATTATTAGGCTAAATTCAGATTAAAAAATGTTGTTAAAATGATGTACTTGATATGATTTTGTTACAATCTCTTTGGTTGGAAAGTGGATATTCTTCTACAATGTTAGAAAAATGCAAATGATACTTCTTTATTTCAAGAGTAAATGGTGTTGGCCACTGGTTTGGCTCTCATTTTTTAAAGCTATATCTAGATGAAATCCTTACATAATAATACATCTCTATAAATTGTGGAAATTTATATTATATAAACACCATTTTGATCTCATTTTTTAACATGAATCTGGCTTAATAGTATATAATTATCAGATTCACATTTTTGACCATAATAAATGAGTTGCCTCTTATTATAGAGGTGTTAAAATTTTGCATAAAAATGGTAATTTCCATCCAGTGTGTTTAGGGCCAAGTTCAAAGTGATCAACAGTGTTCAAAAGTGTTATGTTCATATTAACTAGCACACTTAAATCATCTGATCTGAGGCCAAATGTGGATAACAGTTCCTCTTGAGTCTAAAGGGTCTTGGGGTAACTGTTTACTGTTTACTATTTAGTTTATTTACTTCATACCACCATGCCAGTAAATATATGGTAAAAGTAAACCATGTAAATAGTTTAAAAACTGTTTTAAACCTAAATGGTTGGAGCCTTAGGCCTGGTTGCAACATTGAGGTCATGTGAAACAGGAACACATTGATCCATGCATGCGAACATGCTTCAGTCTGGTGGTGTACAGGCTATAAGAAGTGTGGTTTACAGAACAGTTTGGCATACCTTCCAAGTGACGGAGCTTCCCAACAACTGTAGGTGTTGATACAAGTTGGCAGAAGACCACATTTTGTTGTGGCCAAGGGAAATACTTGCCACAAGTCATCCCGCAAAGTTGGGTTTCAGGGTAATATATCCAGTAAATGTGATGCCCAGATCAGCCAGATTATTCACAGTCATCCTAGAGAAAGAGAGAGGCTTGAAGCAAGTTAATGGAAAACTGTTGAGTAACTCAAGTCATACCTGAGCCTGTAAAAGCCAAGCTGCATAATAGTGACCAGACTGGGGTTTGAACCCAGGCCTTCTGGATATATACCAGGTGCTCTACCAACTGAGCTACCTGACCTTGGGTTACTAAGGTGGATAGTTTTATATGCACGGTCCCAGAAAGCAAAGACTACCTACGGGAAATCGAAGAGGCGAACAACATCAGCCAAGAAAGTATCCAAAAAGCGAAATGGATAAAGCCATCTTACAGAAGAGCAATCGGGCAAAAATTCGCACATCTAACTCTATCAGTAAACAACCCAGAAGTTGCAAACATCTTGATTAGGGATGGAATATACATCTGCGGAGTAAAGACATACCCCAGAAAGCTCAAAACAGAGCCCAAGCAATGTATGAAGTGCAGAAGATGGGGGCACTTCGCGTTCGAGTGCGAAGTGGAAAGAGACTCATGCAGCAACTGTGGGGAGGACCACAGAACTAACATCTGCCCGGACAATAGCAGGAGATACTGTGTCTCATGTCAGACAGACACACATGCCAGCTGGGACAGAAACTCTCCAGAGTTCATTCACAGATCAGAAAGAATGGATGAAAATCATCCTGAAAACGCGCTAACATACTTTCCCACAGAGGAGAACTGGACCCTGCACATTTGCCCACAGAAATTGAGCTATGATGACAAGTTCCCTGCAAAACTTGCGGTAGCCAGCCTTCCCCCCCCACCAACACATGGTGTACGGCAACTTCCAACTAGGCTGATAACAGGCAAAAAGAGGGGCCCCAAGAGGTGGAATGGGGGCAGCGAGCAAAATGACTTCAAAGACTTTTACGCTGCGGCTGGCTTCAGGCCAATCTCGCGGGCTGACTGCAACACACGCAACGATCAAACCGACGCCACCTCGGAAGATGAATACGCACACCTCAACACCGCTCACCTTGAAGAATGAGTGACAACTCAACAAATAAAACACAGAGAAAAACTACCCTCAAAATTTGGCAACAAAACATCAACAAGTCGCACAACTGCCAGCATGACCTGATAAGTAGTGGCAAACTGGCAGATGATGGCGCTGACGTAGTAGCCCTACAGGAACCATCAATAAACCCATTCAGGAAAACGGTCTCAAGCAGGGACTGGAAAACAATCTACCCCAGCACGCATGGGAAAGAACCAGATCCGTAATTCTGATAAGAGACAACTTACTTACGGATGGATGGGAACAGATCGAATTCCCATCTGGAGATGTAACGGCGATCAGAATCAAAGGCAAATGGGGAAAAGCGACATTATTCAACATATACAACGACTGTAAGCACAATGACACCCTAAAGGTGCTTACCGAATACCACAGGAAACACATCAAGGAGATCCTAGGTAGCGTGGACACGCACCACACGCACCACCTGTTATGGGTAGAGGACTTCAACAGGCACCACCCTTGCTGGGACACACCAGTCAACCAACTATTTATGCGCGAGGCCATTGAGAACACGGAAATACTGATACAGACAATAGCCGACCTAGGAATGGATATGGTGCTGCCAAGTGGCATCCCAACTCACGAGCATAGCGTCACAAAACGATGGTCAAGACTAGATCAAGTCTTCAGCACGGAACACACGCTGGAAGCCATCACGCAATGCGAAGCCATACCAGAGAAACAGGGAATAAACACAGACCATTTCCTGATAGTAACCACCTTGGAACTGGGAATAGCCTTGGCGCCAATAATGGCGACCAGGAACTTCAGAGATGTCAACTGGAACACTTTCAGAAAGACGTTGGAGGGAAAAATGGCAGAATGGGGGATACCAAACTTCATCCAAAACCAGGTAACGCTCAACCAGACATGCTTTTACGATCCAAGGGGTGGGCTCGTAGACGGTGCTACTACCACTTTGTCATAAGTCGATTTGTAAGCGTCGCTTAGTCAGCGACTAAGCGCAGTCTGTCTGTCAGTCAATCAATCAGTCAATCAGTTTAGTCAGTCAGAGAGAAGAAGATGGAACTCTGGCTAGCAGAGGAGAGGAAGGGTGGAAATAGCTTGGATTCAACAGGGAAGCAACAAGACTAGAACAAGGAATACAGAGTAAACTACAGGTCATTTTATACACTGAAGAGATCCTATTTTTAGTGCAACCTCTGAGCTGGCAGGAAGCCCTGGAACAAGTCTGAAACACAGAAGTAGAGAAATCTAAAGAGAAAACTATTTTGAGACTGATTTCCAGAAGTAATAAGCAAGGATCTGAAACGATCGATGGCATGATCTGTGATCATGACACATGCGAGAGGCTTATGCACGTCCTACAGGAGACAATCAAGGAGGAAGTGCCTTGCGCCATAATAGGCCCACAGGCCAAAAAATGGTGGACGCAGGAGCTCACCGAACTAAGGAAGGACATGCTTCAGATGCGGAGGAAAGCATGCGAGATGCGGCACCTAGCCGAAAACCCCTTCCAGGAGAAATTCCAGGAAGCTAGACGCAAACTAAGTAGAGAACTGGAGCGCACGAAAAAGAACCACTGGAGGGACTGGCTAGAAAAGGTGTCTGACCTGGACCTCTGGACAGCGCACAAATACATAACCAGCCCTCCAGGTGACTGTGGTAAGACAAGAATCCCAGACCTCCAGTATGACGAGGACAGGAAGCACTGCATGGCAAGCTTGAACAAGGAGAAAAGTTGCACCTTGGCGAAGACCTTTTTCCCAAGCAAGCCGCATGACAGGGACTCCCAAGACCCGTCACCTCCAGAAGACCCCGTCTGCAAAGCGGACCCCATTACGAGGGATCAAATCAGATGAAGCCTCGCTAGATGTCACGATCTCGTGCCATGCCACTAAATTCCTGTCTCATTTCACATCTCCATACTTTCAGACTCATTTCCATTGTCATCAGTGATTCCGATCAGCTTATCTGATCTTTCTGGATTGTTCTGCGACTCACCCTTGACCCTGACACATAGTATTGTTGTGCTGGCACTTCTTGCCAGCAAGTCATTCTGCTGGCATACAGCTTATGAAAGCCTCTGCCTTGTCATATATAAGTCTGCTGTAGTTAGCCCTGTATTCTCCATTCTAGTCTCTTCATAATATAGCCCACTTTCCTGTCCTCTCCTCTGCTGTGTCAGAGCCACCGCTTCCATGCTTAGTCAGCGATCCGGCCCGATTGGCCCACCCCGACAGAGTCCCTTGGACTGTAAACGCAGACGATCCGGGTGATCATAAAACTAGACTCCGGCCGTATAAGGTGCCAGGACCAGACAGTATTCCAAACGTCGTCCTGACCAAATGTGCTGACATCCTTGAGGACAGATTATGGTACATATACATGGCTATCCTGGACAGAAACATGCAATACGAACCGTGGAAAAAGTTCGACACAGTCATACTAAGAAAACCAGGCAAACCGAGATACAACATCCCAAAAGTGTACAGACCTATAGCTCTCCTGAACACGCTGGGCAAAGTACTCATGTTGGTAGTCGTGGAACAACTGACTTACTACATGGAAAAGTATGACCTGCTCCCCGCCCTTCACTTCGGCGGGAGGCCAGCGCACACCACCAGTGACGCCATCCAATACCTGGTATACAAAATCAAAGATGCATGGAGGAAAAAACAGGTCACATCGGTCTTGTTCCTGGACATTGAAGGAGTGTTCCCAAACGCGGTCAACAAAAGATTAACGTACAACCTAAGGAAGAGGAGGGTACCAACAAAAATAGTCAACTTCGTGAAGAGTATGCTACAGGGTAGGGTAACGCGCCTCAAATTCAACGACTTCAAGTCGGAGAACATAGATATTGACAATGGAATCGGACAGGGAGATCCACTGTCGATGGTGCTATACCAATACTACAACGCCGACCTACTGGACATACCGAACTCCACAAACGAGTCGGTGGCAGCTTATGTGGACGATGCGATCCTAATCGCAACCTCTAAAACTTTTGAGGAAACACACAGTATGCTGACGAACATGATGACCAGGGAACACGGCGCCATGGAATGGGCCAAAAAGCGTAACTCAAAGTTCGAACTATCAAAACTAGCCCTAATCAACTTTGCACATCACAACAAGAAGTTGGTAAGGCCCCCCCTCAAGCTCAATGAGACGACCATAGAGCCCTCCAAGAGTGCGAAGTACCTTGGTGTATTCCTAGACCAGCACCTGAGTTGGAAAGAACAGGAGGCATACACAGTCAAAAAGGGAACAAACTGGGCAGCGCAACTAAGATGCGTGGTGAGAATTGAATGGGGGCTAACCCCAAAGCAGACCAGAAAGATATACACCAGCGTGGTGATACCCAGGATGTTATACGGAGCCGACATATGGTGTCGCCCACCCACCGAAGGAGAAAATGGCAGGCAAAACAGCAGCAGGAGACATGCAACAAACCGGCTCTCTGCCACGCAAAGGGCAGGAGCGCTGGCAATAGTCAGAGTGTTATGGTTCGGACTAACAGAGTGCTTCGGCCCGGAAGTGGACACTGACGTACAAGGGTATGACACCGCGTCAGCAGTATATCGTCATGGACTTAGTTGGATCAGTCAGCCGGGTAAGCTCCAGTGCATGTGATTGTGTACGATACAGCTCGGATCATGACTCACTACTAGGATAGCTGTACTAGGGTTCGCTCTACTTACGCTATTGGTTAGTAGCACTTGAAGCAGTGCTTGAAAGCCCACATGTATCTGTATAAGTAGTTTGCCCGTGAAGACCAAGAACGGTATCTTGGTCTTCTTCAAATACCACCATCTTCTTCGCATCTAAACTAAGGGGAACTCCTCCCTTTAAGTGAGTTGTCTGGCATATCCCCTTAGACCAGGGATCCACTGTGACTTATCCCGAGTCCCTTTCCAGGCAGTGGACTATCCTTTGGACGCAACTTATCATTGAGTATTCCTCTATCGCAACGAACGAGTAGCAAGACACTACACCGTATTCTATGTCCTCAATCACGACTCGTGGGACAAGCTCAGGGTCACTTCCACCCCTCCCATCGGATTGCAACAAGGAGACGACCTCCACGGATATCAAGCAGGGCCAGAGGACCGTCTGTTCCCTCATCCCGCTCATCATCCCACTACCCCTGCAAACAGGAATTTCTATCTTTCTAGGATTGTTGCACTGCAAAATGCCTAAGTCAGGCAAACATCTGTGGTAGATGTTACATTAAGACCAAGATACCAATCATGGCCAATCCTAGAACAACCAGAGACTACTGGGTTCCCTTCAGACCCTATCACATCGACAGACGAGGAGAACGCAACGTACCTAAACGGTACCTGGAGACAGCATTTTGGAAGGATAACGCAGAGGACCCAGGCTATGTCACTTACTATGTTGACAAACAAAACATCACTCAGATCATTGCAGTAGAATTCAACTTCGAAAACACCTGCTGGACTGAAATACGCTGGGACGACCTACACAACAAATACAAAGTTGTTAGACCAGCTAGCAAAGGCCTCAACCTCGACATCCCATATCACAACATTGTTACAAGAGACCAGTGGGGATTGATAGACGGACAAGAAGAAGAACCCGCTCACTCCCCAACACCCAAGACACCAGCACCATCTCCGTCCCTCGCCAGCAACCCAGAAGACATCCACATTGTCAAAGACCAGCAAGAAGAAGAACACTTGGAGTTAATCGCTGAGTCCATCCCCACCATGTCAGAAACTATCACACAAATCGCAGCCAGGACCGCACTATTCGCGCAACCCACTCCCAAAAGAGAAGAGACGGGACCACCACCTGGGGGAGACCCCGGAGACCAGAATGGGGGAGACCCAGGAGACGACAACGAAAATGATGAAGGCAACGGAATACCCCTGAACTTCAATAACCCCCTGCCTGACACTGACAAGTTCCTCGGCAAGGAACCCAGGATATTTACTGGGAACTGCGATGAGGCTGAAGCCTTCCTATCGCAATGGAGGCGATTCGCAGGAGTCAACGCCGCCAACCGCAGCATAAAGGTCCCATACATCAAAGCAATGATGTTCCTCACGTACATACAAGGAGCACTTGTCGACGAATGGGCCACCGAGACCACCAAATGGCTCGACTCGCAACCAAACAAAACTGACCCATGGTTATGGACGGGAGTCGAACTAGCCTTCAAAGGGCAGTTCAGAGACAACATGGAACAAGACCATGCCAGACTTGAACTGGACCGTGGCTTCAAGATGACAGGAACGGATATAGACAGCTACGTCACTAAATTCGAGAAGCTAGTCTGACAGGCTAAATACCGCCTAGACGAACCCCTAGTCCTCGACAAGTTCACTCAGGGAGTACCCCACAACCTATACCGCAACGCCTATCAATTCCATAGCCCCATGAACTACCAGCAGTGGAAGAATGTGCTCATCGAGCAGCAGAAACGATACCTCCACGTAAAAGCAAGAGTCGATGGCTTTGGGAGACAACCACAGCAGTGACCTCGCCAAAACCAACCCACTCAGTTCCAACCTCCCCAAAAGCAACAAGGATGGCAACAATACCGCAACCATCCAGACACAATGGACACCATGCCCGGACAAATCCGCACTCGCGTTGCAGAATCAGAAGATGCCAACCCTAACGACACCATGCAATGGAGGAACACGACACAAGGTGCACCCCCTTTTGCGCCAAGAGGGGGTTTTATCAATCAAGGCAGAGGCAGAGGACGAGGAGTGATAAACACAAGGGACGTAATCTGCTATAACTGCAACCAGAAAGGCCACTTCTCACGGGACTGTAACCAGCCCAGGAAAGCATATCGGGGCTGAGGAGCCTACATCGAAGAAATCCCCACTGCTCCTCAAAGTGTAGCGGAGGAACCACTCATCGACCTTGATAAACCAGCTCATGCCAACAGAGGAAACACCACGAACTCCAACATAGAAGATATCATGGGGAGGATCGTGTCACTACTGGAGGAGGAGAAGGAAATGTTTGTAAAGGATATGATGGGGGACAGGATTTTCAGAGCGCCTGAACCCAATGGCCTGGGTGAGGGCTTCAAATTGTAACTCGTCATTCATAACGCGCTATCGATCTATGCATGTCCCAGTTTCAATCCGCACGAGTAACTTCAAGGCCGAAAGCAGAGCATTAGTGGACTCCGGAGCCACTCACAACTTCATACATCCGGATTTCGTCAAAAAGATGGGCCTAGGAACCCAAGAACTAGAAAATCCTCACAATATCTGGAATATTGATGGGACACATAACAAAGGAGGGAAAATCACCCACTATGTCGCCCTAAATGTACAAACTGATGGAAAGCTCAAGGATATCCAATTCCTAGTCACTAACATCGGAGGAGAAGATCTTATCCTGGGATATCCCTGGCTTGCCACCTTCCAACCGAGGATACAATGGGCAAGCGCCACTATGGACACCAAACAGTACCCGATTATCATCTGGACGGTTAATCCCAAACGACCGTTCGACCTCACCACCACCAAAGCAGAGATTTGCTGACTGGTCACCAAAATTGACGAAGCTAACAAGGAAGAAATCTGATGAACAGCATACATAGAGAGCATACTCACAGTGAACTGGGAAGACTGTGGTGAGATATGCAAGTAAGCTTGAAGCAGCAACAGAGAGATCTAGCAAGTGAAGCAGATGGAGAGTCTGGCACACAACAGATGAGAACTGGTGTTTATACAGAGGATAAGACATACCTGGCACACAACAGATGAGAACTGGTGTGGTGCCAGAGCGTACAGGGTACACTACTTATACTGCTACAGAGGGTGACGCTGGTAACACAGAGTCACAGTAAATACAAGGACGCATTGTTCTAGACATGGACAAAGGAGTGGACTAATTCAGAGAACAAGGCGTAAAGAACAAGAAAAGTCCAGACTATGATATCATAGTGACATCACAATAAAGATAGAACAAAAGGAAGTACAAAGACGTAGTACAAGGGGAATCCAGAGGAGTCCATGATGTCATGTACATATGTGATGTCATAGATAAGAGAATACAAGAAGTCCGAGATTGTAAAGATCAAAATAATATCTACAAGTCCTGTATATCTAATCTAAAGCAGTCCGTTATCTGCATGTCCATTGAGCCGCTAAGTGCGCTCAGGCCACTTATCAACAAAATCGTATGACAGCTCAAAGAGGATGACCCCATACACTTATGGACCACGGCAACGGAACTCGCAATATCGGCACAGCAGTACACGGAAAAGAAGGAAATACCCAAGGAATACAAAAGACATGCGAAGGTATTTAGTGAAGAAGAATCCCACCGATTCCTGCCTTCCAGACCATGGGACCACGCTATCGATCTCAAGGCAGACACACCGGACACCATCAACTGCAAAATCTACCCACTAAATCAGGTAGAGGATAAGGCGCTGGACGAATTCTTGGACGAACAACTGGCAAAAGGATATATACGTCCTTCTAAATCACTGTACACATCTCCATTCTTTTTCGTCAAAAAGAAGGATGGAAAGCTATGCCCAGTACAGGACTATCAAGAACTCAACAAGTGGACCATACACAACCAGTACCCACTTCCACTCATACCAGAGCTCATCGCGGACCTCAGTGGGGGATGGATATTCTCGAAATTTGATGTACATTGGGGGTACAACAACACCCGGGTCAAGAAGGGAGACAAGTAAGGATTCTTCGAACCCTTAGTAATGTACTTCGGCATGACAAACTCTCCCTCCACCTTCCAGACGATGATGAACCACATCTGCAAACCCATGATTGAGTATCACGAGACCAAGGGGACCATCATCAGGGTATACATGGATGACATCAGCATTGCAACTTCAACCATAGAACAAGCACATACGGAGGCAATCCACAACATCTTAGACCTGCTGGAGCAGCACGACCTCTACCTTTGACCTGAAAAATGCACCTTCCACTCATCGTCTCTTGATTACCTGGGGGTAATCATTGAAAAGGGGGTGATTCACATGGACCCCATCAAAGTTTCAGGAATATGAGACTGGCCGGTCCCCAAAACGGTCAAACAGGTGCGATCCTTCCTAGGTTTTTGCAACTTCTACCGCGCTTTCATCCGAAACTTTGCCACACATGCACGACCTCTTCACAAACTAACATGCAAGGACATGGAATGGCAATGGGGAACGGAACAACAACAAGCATTTGACAAACTCATAGCCACAGTCACAGAGGAACCGGTACTCAAACACCCAGAATTAGACGTACCCTTCGAACTGGAGGTAGATGCGTTGGGATATGCGGTCGGGGTGGTACTCCTCCAAAGAGCAAAAGACAACAAACGACGACATATACAACCTGGAACTCCTGGCGATCGTTAAAGCATTGCGAAATTGGAGGCAATACCTCGCTGGATCCCCACACAAGATCAAAGTATTCTCCGATCACATGAACCTGCAATACTGGAGATCCCCACAAAAGATCAGTTGGTGTGTAGCCAGGGAAGTACTCGAACTATCCGAATACGACATCGAGATTCACCACATAAAGGGAACAGCCAACGGAAGAGCAGACACCCTGTCCAGAAGACCAGATTATGACCAAGGAGAGCACGACAACGAGCAGATCACTGTCCTGCCAGACCACATCTTCATCAGGGCTTCAGAAATCGACACCACAGATAATCCCGTCCGCACTCAAACCACCATCAACGTCCTCGAGATGCAGCTGACCAACCCCGTCTACACCCAAGACGAGAGAGCGATCAAGAAATGGGTTGACCCCCATTGGCTAAAGAAGATCGAAGGCACTTGGTACAAGGATGGACACCGTGTGGTCACTGGAGATCAGCACGAACGGCAACACATCATGCAAGCTCACCATGATCCCCCAGTACACAGACACCCAGGAATCAGCAGAACCATCCAAATGGTTGAAAGGTACTACTGGTGGCCAGGACTCAGACAGGAGGTACAGGACTATGTCAAAGGCTGCACAAACTGCCAATGGATCAAGGTCAATAATCGACCGACATGGGCACCCCTGCAACCAATCTATCCCAGACAAGCAGCAGCCCCGTTCGAGACCATCGCTCTGGACTTCATCACAAAGCTTCCCCTATCCAATCACTGTGACTCGATCCTGACGATAACGGATCATGACTGTTCCAAAGCGGCAATATTCATCCCATGCCAAGAAGAGATAAGCACAGAAGGAACTGTGGCCCTGTACGTGACCCACGTCTTCTCCCGATTTGGGCTACCAGTGCGCATCATCAGTGATCGAGACCCGCACTTCGCGTCCAAGTTCACCTGTGAACTATGCCGAATCCTGGGGATAGAGCAGAACATCTTGACAGCCTACCACCCTCGAACTGATGGACAGTCTGAACACACCAACCAATGGCTCGAACAATACTTACGCTTTTGGGTCAATGAAAGACAAGATGACTGGACACACTATTTACCTATGGCAGAATTCACGCACAACAATTGGCCCAGCGAAACTACAAGATCTTCACCCTTCAACATCCTCATGGGATACAACCCTCGTGCGGACTGGACCGACCGACCTTCCCCCATTCCGCAGGTGGCACTACACCTCAAGCAATTCCGAAAGGCTAGAGCTCGCGCCCAGGAACTGATGATCAAAGCACAGCAGGGATGGATCAAACACAAAGATACGCCCAAATACCAAATAGGGGATCTTGTATGGCTTGAAGGGCGCCACCTACGCACCAACCAGCCAACCATGAAGCTTGCGCCCAGGAGACATGGCCCATTCAAGGTCACTCAGATGATGTCCGCAGTCAATTACCGCCTAGAACTTCCCACACAGTGGAGCATTCACCCAGTGTTCCATACAGACCTTCTAACCCCCTATCGTGAAACTCCCACACACAGTCCAAACTATCAGCGCCCACCACCAGATCTGGTAGGTGGCGAAGAAGAATATGAGGTCAAGAAGATTCTGGACTCTCAGCAATTCGGCAGAAGCAGGAAACTGCAATACCTAGTCAAATGGCATGGCTACCCCAATTTGGACAACCAATGGGTCTCGAAGGATGATGTCTTCGCCGACGACACAATTCAGGAGTTCAAACGTTCAAACCCCGCCAGAGAAACACATATAAGTGCAGGGTTTTCAGAGGAGACGTCCCCATCTCCCACTCCTACATTCCTCTCCACTCATACACCCTCAGACTCTGATGCCCGCTGTCAAAGTACACTATGTCCTCAACGACCTTCTCCCAATTGCCGTCCAACCCAGCCTCATTGTCCAAGATGCGCCATTGTCACCCCTGTCGATTCCCCAGCCCCTTCAGCCAGGAGCAAGTCGTCCAACGTCCCCCGTACCATCCCTCATATCTACAATCTCCGTCACTGCAGTGGGATCATCCCGCAGTCCATCGCCTACGTCAACTCGTGTGGAGGGCACAGTGTTTGCAACCTACCTACCGACATGACCATCTTCCCATACAGACGAAGCTCAGATTCAAGAAGACCGGAGTTATGACCGGTATCTTTCCCAGGAGCACTGCCCCCTCAATGAGCATCTCACCTACAGGAACCACCTCACAATGACGAGCGAAGAAACCCCACCACTATGCTCCACAGACGGGGAACCGCTCCGTATGCTGTGCGCTTCTCAACCCGTGCTCCACAGGTATTGTGCGGAGGAACACAGTCCAGTTTCCCGACAGAGGGTGGAAACACCGCCACCCCATGGGTACAACTACAACAGGGGAGTCCATTACGTCCCATTTCAGATTCGTGACACTCAGGGGAGGCTGCACCCAGCTCGCTATATGCAGCTTGTCTTTACGGCGGACCCCTTTGTCCTCGCCTACCGACAAGACAGTGACCAGCAGTACGGGAAGTCAGTGCATGCGGCACCCGACTACAATGTCCCCTCCCCCATCTACACCGACGACGACCTAGTCTACCTCGATCAAGAGGGGGCTCTCAAGGAGTCGATCGACAGAGCCCTGCTGGGTATGAAGGACCTGACCCTCACAGCGGAGGTACACCACTACAGGTGCCTTCAGGCAGGATATGCCGCCAAGGAGGAGTTGAGGAAGAAGATCGACGAGCTGGACCGAATTGGGTTGACGTGCCGCCAGTGCGTCCTCAGGCTCCAGCACACCAACGCTATCAGCTGCATTGAGAATGAGCGGGACTCCTACCGCCCAGGAATAGAGGAGGGTCAACATGTCACCCTCATGAGGGAGGCCATGCGAGGCGGTCAGCCTGGGGGCTCGACCCTGAAAAGGGGGTGATGTTACGGTTCAGACTAACAGAGCGCTTCGGCCCGGAAGTGGACACTGACATACAAGGGTATGACACCACGTCAGCAGTATATCGTCATGGACTTAGTTGGATCAGTCAGCTGGGTAAGCTCCAGCGCATGTGATTGTGTACGATACGGCTCAGATCATGACTCACTACTAGGATAGCTGTACTAGGGTTCGCTCTACTTACGCTATTGGTTAGTAGCACTTGAAGCGGCGCTTGAAAGCCCGTGCGTATCTGTATAAGTAGTTTGCCCGTGAAGACCAAGAACAGTATCTTGGTCTTCTTCAAATACCACCATCTTCTTCGCATCTAAACTAAGGGGAACTCCTCCCTTTAAGTGAGTTGTCTGGCATATCCCCTTAGACCAGGGATCCCCTGTGACTTATCCCGAGTCCCTTTCCGGGCAGTGGACTATCCTTTGGACGCAACTTATCATCGAGTATTCCTCTATCGCAACGAACAAGTAGCAAGACACTACACCGTGACCGTATTCTACGTCCTTGATCATGACTCGTGGGACGAGCTCAGGGTCACTTCCACCCCTCCCATCGGATTGCAACAAGGAGACGACCTCCACGGATATCAAGCAGGACCAGAGGACCGTCTGTTCCCTCATCCCGCTCATCATCCCACTACCCCTGCAAACAGGAATTTCTATCTTTCTAGGATCGTTGCACCACAAAACGCCTAAGTCAGGCAAACGTCTGTGGTAGACGTTACACGGAGGACTAAGAACATCACCATCCGACTCTCTATACGCACATGCTAACATACTCCCTTTACCCCTAGAAATCGACAAGCAATACAGTCGCGCAGCACTGCACTTAGCCACCCTCCCGGCCAACCACCTGCTCACCAAACCGTACAGGAGATGCACCAAGTGTAGAGTTAAGTGGCACAAAACTCCGCTGCACCACCTGGCGGAGAGCTACCAGGCAGACCCAGACAAACTTGAAACAATCCCAGCTGTTACAATTTGGCTTCTCACTTCTGTCCGTTCCCTGTCATGTGTACGATACGCGATTTCCACGGGCTTCTCATTTCTCACACGCCGCTTCGTTCTCCCTGATTCCACTTACGCACAACTCAGTCCGAGGGGTAGTTTGCACCATCGAAAACCACCCCACATTTCCGAGTTGATCCCATGAGCGCATGACTCCGCACGCCCTTATCATACTATATCCAGACTCCCCATCGTTCCATTCCAGTCTCGAAGGCTCATTATCACGCCTTATGTTTGGCCCGACCAAACACCTTGTACTGCTATATAAGGTCTCGTATACCTAGCTTGTACGGTAGACTTGATTTCTTGTGTAATACCACATCAGTTGTCTCACGACCCCGAGTGAACTCGCCTTTGCGCTTGAGTTAAACCTTCTGCTCGCCTTTGCGCTTGAGCCTGTCTTAACCCTGCTATTATCCTTGTGTCTCGGGAGACCAAGTGATACTTGTGCATCATTGCTCTTGGTCTTAACCGACCTACACCCTTTCCGTGACCCGCTGTGACACTCAAAGTACATGTCGTACCAACGCCCCTGTGGTGGCGTTACACCAGCCATAGGAAGAAACCCAGTGCTGCTAGGCAAGCACCCCTTCAGAACCGTCATCCCCAAAGACAAAAACAGTTCCAAAGACGCAGACGCACATGCTCCCGAGCACATAAAAGTCTATACTGACGGCTTGGCACACGGCAGGAAGGTAGGGGCTGTGGCAGTAATGACGTGTGGAGGTGAAACACTGGGAAAGCTCCACTACCATCTCGGCCCAATAGAAGAGCACACGGTCTTCGAGGCGGAACTGGTGGGAATACTCCTGGGCCTCCAGCTGATAAAGTCGAGCAAGAAAGGTAACCTGGCATACACAATAGGGGTGGACAACCAAGCAGCTATCAAAGCGCTCTCGTCAAAGCTAAACAAACCAGGGCACTACATTGCAGCAGAGGCACTGAACATGGTGGCGAAGATAAGAAAAGCAAGGGGTAAAAAATACGCTCTAACAGTCAGATGGACTGCGGGGCACTCCGAAATAAAAGGGAACGAAGAAGCCGACAAAGAAGCAAAAAAGGCAGCTGAAGGAACATCTTCCCCCACCTCCCTCCTACCAGTGCTCCTAAGGAAAGGCATTAAGATAAGTAGATCGGCGGCAAAACAATCTCTGCACGCGAAAAGGAAAATCAAATGGAGGAAAGGATGGGAAGAATCGACGAGATTCGAAAGGACTAAGCACATAGACCCATCCCTCCCCTCATGCAAATTCATCGAGCTAATCAGTAACAAAACACTTTCCAGGGTGGCGGCAAGCAAAATGTTCCAACTCAGAATGGGACATATACCACTCAACGCGTACCTGCATAGATTCAAGAGGAAAACTAGCGCGAAGTGCCCAGCATGCAGAGCAGAGAGAGAAACCCCCCAGCACTTCCTCCTGGAATGCCCGGCGTACGCATACGAGAGAGGGAAACTCAAGGTGAAAAGGGGAAGCAAGGAGAGGAAGTTCGTGGAGATGCTCTCAAAGGAGGATGGAGTGGTAGAGCTCGCAGGATACATACAGGCCACCAACAGATTCAAGCAAGAAGATCCAAACCCCCCTAACTCTCAAAACCCACAACCCCAAAGCTAAGCCGCTGCCAAGGCGAGCAAACACTTTCCAACAAACCACGCAAAACCCCCCACAATCCGCCAGGCCCCAAACAGGCCGCTTCAAGGCATGAAGAGTAAATGGACAGTGAAGCACACCCAGACATGAAGGAACAACAATGAGACACAAGCTGAAACGCGCTGCACCCCTGCGCGCATCGCAAAACCGTTCCTTCAAATCTGACCCTTCACCCAGGCACAATACACGCCCCGATAAACTCAACACTTGATGAATCACAAAGCTGCTCCTTCACGAGTGGGGAGGTGTTCTATTGTTAAAAGGCTACTACTACAGGATGGAGGAAATGCAGAGGGAAAGGAGAGAAAAATGTTCTGTAATAGTGCCACATAGGGCCATGTACCCCAAGGCGCACTCAAATGGATTCGAAAAAAAAGAAAAAGGCTCAACATTCCTCTTACATGCATGGCAAACCACAGCGATCTTTTCTTGCACTGTCGCTTCCGAAAAAAAAGGCTTGCAGGAAAAGGTCAAGGTCAGCTGTCCTTCATACATCAACAGTAAACTTGCGTGGTCAAGTCACATGCATCGTGCACGCCGTTGCAGGTGTCACAAATGCTCTCATGGGTGGCCATGATTGTTCTTGTCGCCTGAGTGGGCTGCCGACATCCGCGCAATTGTGGTGCATCCACATACACTTGTACCCTGACCAACAGTCATTGTTCCAGAAATTGGATGGACGCCGTTGTGGATATCGCTGCAAAATGCTGTTGCTGACACCACATGTCACCATCATTCTTAGAGAGCGTTGCGGGCACTCACACGCATGTGACACTAGTACTGTCACTAATGCACTAATGCTTTGCACTTCCTCCCCTTTCACATCAGTAAGTTGCCGATTTAATTTCGGGGTTTTTGGGGGTTTTGGGGTTTTCCAGTTTTAGGAAACCCGGAAACCTGGAAACTGATCTAAATAATTTAATTTGGACTAAAATTTGTAAAAAATATGGGTAAAAGCACCACTAGAACTGGCAGTCAGTTAAAATTTCGAGTGCATGGTGATTGACGAAAGGGTTAACAAAAAAGGACTCGTATCTATCTAAAGAGTTATAGTATTGAGTATCAGGCAGAACAGAGTCACGACCATAGACTGGAAGGAGGTGAGCAGCACGGGCAATTGTCCTCACATCAATAACTTGTGAAGCTAGCTTCCCACAACACGTCTCCAGAGACACAGCCCACATACCTGTGTCTGGGTCAGGTTTGTCATCATTACGAACTAGCCAGTTGACATATGCACAAGCATAGTCAACTCACTTGTATTTAAAAGAAAACAAAAGTTGAACATGTGCAATGACCATTCCTTCCATGCCAGGATGGTCCTCATCCAGAACAACAAACACAGTATCACGGCGCATCAGGAAAACCTAAAAGTACTTAAATGCTCTTAATCATGCCTTAAAATGCTCCTAAGGCCATTTTAAGGTCATTTTTTCCTAAGGCAATTTAAGCAAGGTCGCCTTCTTAACCTGCCTTAATGGCTATGACTTAATTCCTTAACGACTTATGGTGGTGCTAAATCAGTGTTTAATGGTCTTAAGAGGCTTATTTTAAGCCTATGGTCAGGTTGATTCCAGCACAATTTAAGTCAACTAAGACCTGATAAGACAACATTAAGACTTATTCTTACATTAGGTTGCTTTTCCCACAATAATTGAGAGCTAAATCAAGAGCCAACACAACAGAATTCATGCAAAATAATATATATCATTGAACTACATGTAGCTACTAATAGTAAAGTAGTACAGGAGGTGCCATAAAGCGGCAGTGCGAGCGTGGGTGGTGGGAGCGCGGCAACGGGTTGGTGCCGAGGTGGCGCCGTCGATGTGGCCACATTGGGGTGCTGCTGTTGCGTGCCTGTCGAGGTAGGGTCGGGGTGGCTGGTTGATGTCGCCGAGGTGGGTGTTGGCGCAGTGGAGGGGGTGACGGTGGGGATGGTGTTGTGTTGGGGCGGGGCCGAGTCACGGCAGCATGCTGAGTTAGGCGGCGCGGCTGAGTTGGCGCTGTCAAAGTGGTGGCGGCGGCAGCATGGTGGCGGTCGAGATAGTGGTAATGGCTGTGACAAGGTGGTAGAGGCGGTCGTAGCAGACGTGACAAGACGACCACATGGCGGCGGCCGCTGAGTTGCTGGGTGGGGGTGGCAGCCGTGCCGAAGCAGCGGCGGCGTGGCGGCGTCAAGGTGCGGACGATGGCCGTGTCGAAATGGCGGGGTCTTGAGGGGTGGTGAGGTGACAGGTGCGAGTGCAGGTGTGGCGGTTTTGAGGTGACGGCAAAGTTGCTGTGCCTGGGTGGAAAGTGAAGATGAGAAAGAAAAAGAGAAAGAGATTACCTTAGAACAAGAGCCACGAGACAGTGGCAGCGGGTTTACATGCACACAGGCGAGCGGCAGGTGGTGGGGGGTGCCGGGGTGGCCTGATGACGTGGCTGTCTCTGTCCTGCGACCGCCCGATCAGAGGTAAAGGATTAAAATAAAATAAAACCACTCAGCTTTGGGCCGGTTCCTGCCAGGGCGTGAAGATGGGTGCAAGACAACACAATTGTCCGTCATATTTGCATGAGGGAAGGGGGAGGGGTGGGTTTGAGTTCAAATTTCGCATCAGCCAAGTGGCGCACTTCCCACGCCACAACTTAAACTTCCGCCCAGAAGTCGCCCTGATCCTAAACACCATTTTTTTTCTAAGTCAATTTGAGTATGTGTCTACACAAAATGACACATTTTCCTCTAATCATTATGCCTCAAAAAAAATACCTGTATAGTAAATATGCCATTTAAAAATTATGACTGCAACAAATTCAACAATACAAAAACATAGGGAATTTAAATAGTGCTCAGTGTTTGCCAAGTGTTCACTGTGTTCAAGTGTTGCTGCCAAACTGGTGTTTCTGATATCTCAGGAAATAAAATAGATAAAATTATGAAAATATTTATGGAGCTAGATAATATAAAAACACAAGGGATCCTCTGCCAATTCTAAGTGATATGATCACCAGCTTCCAACTTATTATTTGAATGTCCCAAAATTCCAAGTTGTTTATAATTTAAATTTATAACTAGCTGATAATAACTATTTTGACCTATAATATCTGTCTTAAGGTAATCATAAGCATTATGTATGTTGGATAAAGGCCTCAAAATGAGCAATACAAGTTATAAATTATTATAAGATAATGATTGGATTACAAGAAGTCTTATAATTATTTCAACTTGCATATAATCTTGATAAGATCAAAATATTATATTATGTTAAATCATTACAAGTTCATTATAACCTAGAGAGCATTTGGACAGATGAATGGCTTAGATTAGAGAAAACTAAATTACTAGTACTATCCAGAAATGTGGTCCCCATCCATCCAGTGACATCCTTCTCGCCCTCCTTACCCTTGTTCCCCTTCACATGTCCCTATTAGGGATTACCACGGGTCACCCCCGGGTAATTTTGGGACTACCCGTACCCATACCCGCCAAAACCCGTACCCGTGACCGCGGGTACGGGTACCCGTGCATACGGGTACGGGTACCCGTGCATACGGGTACGGGTGTGAGCGGGTGTGGCGGGTTAATGGCGGGTTTGATGGGTTACCCGTACCCGCTCTGTATGATCTCAAATATATTCTACTACTAGTACAAGTCCAACTGCCATCGACATTGCTGCCGTCGTCACGGTTGCCCCATTGCCTCGTCGCCACATTGTCGTTGCCGTCGCCCCGATGCCTCGTGGCACCTCATCGCCGTCACCGCTGGGCCCGGTGTCGTCATCGCCTTCAATGTGGTCGCCCCGTTGCCGTTGCCGTCATGGTCGCCCCGTCGTCATCGTGGTCGCCCCATCTGTCGTGGTCGCTCCGTTGCCGTCGTGGTCGCCTCGCCACCATCGCCATTGTCGTCGATTCATTGCCTCATGTGATCGCTAGTGTTGTGGTTGCTACCACCATTGTCATTACGTCGTCATATGAGGGCCAGGCAGTGCCTTGGAACGAGTGCCATTTGCGAGGCTATCGGCAGGGTGCATCACGATGCGATGTCCATTGCGACATAGGAGTGTGTGTATGGATAGGGTTGACAATGAAGTCAGCAGAAATCGTCACGACTCCGAAAAAAACACTCAGCTAAATCCATAGACACAGTGTCGTTTTTGATAGCAGCCGGCATTGGGAACTTGAAGCAGGAAGTCGGGTAGCCATGCATTTGTCACAGGCGAAGGACCACCGACTCGGAAGGCGTGATGTGGAGTCTCGAGAGCTGTGGCGTATACGTGAGAATGCCGAGGCCAACAGTGATAAGTAAACAGAGGTGAGGCGAGGGAGAGTGGCGCACCTGTAGACGTGTCGTTGTTGCGGTCACGGTGTACTGAGCCGAGTCCGTGTAAGTCCGTAGGCGGAGGGGATCCCTGCTGGGGTTAGACAGAGGAGAGAAGGGGCCGAGTCCGGAGCGTTCGCGAAGGCGAGAGCCGGTGCGAATGCGATCGGACGAGAGCGAGAACGGGAACGAAACGAAACGAAACGAAAGGCGATGCCGTCCATGCGGCGAGACGAGGCGAGATGATGACGAGGTGCAATGTTCTTCGAGTGCCCGCGGTAGGGCCTGACTTCCGGAACAAGCGCAGCAAGAGGAAAAGGGGAGAAGACGACTAGACTTGCGGACTTGATCCTTCGAGTGCCCGCGGTAGGGCCTGACTTCCGAGATCAGCACGCAGAGGTTAAAGGGGGAAATCGATGGCAACCGGGTGCTGCTAATCAGCAAGGAACAAGATGGTTTAAATACAAGGAATCAGTAGCTACCCCAGGCAAGTAAGTAGGGGTGAAGGGGTAAGGTAAGAAGGACAGGAAGAGCCTGAGGTGGCATAGGAAGCCGAAAGACGAAACGCGGAGATGATCGAGTCAAACAAACGGTAAGGTACAAACGGGCAAGACGATACAAAGAAGCCGAGGAGACAACAAGATAAGAGGAACAAAAGGGGCCGAGGCAGTGAGAACGGGCGTAGCGAGCTTGACATCTTCAAAGGGAGATGGGTGGTGCGACCGAGAAGGGGTGTTTGAGTGACAAGGACAGCACGAGGCGTGAGGACGCACGGCCTGCGTACGGGGGCTGGGAAGCGTCTTGCGAAGGGGATTGGTGTCGACGGCGGTCCATGGCGACGAGAGGCGAGGGCGAAGGAGATGTCAAGCGAGGAGAGAGGAGGGAAGGAGTCGAGATCGATGGCGAATGCTGGTGCGACTCGGACGCCGTGGGAAGTCGGGAGATATGACCGATATGGCAGCTATGCCACGCTAGGCCGGACCAGAGAATCGATGGCGACGACTCGGATGTCATGGAAATGAGTCCGAAATGGCAGCAGAGCTGATCCGATACTGAAACAGCTGAAACTTTGAAGGCTGTGAATGGAGGAAGTAATAGGTAATGAAGAGGAAAGAGAGAGGCTGTCACGGTGTAGACAGACAGATGGATGGAAAATAACGGCCTGGGGTGAGGAAACTGCGATAATCAATGGCAATGTCATGCGAAGGCGATCCAATACAGACAGAAACAGGCAAAAAGGGACTTGGAGGGTTTGGTCCACAGCACTCAAACTTGTCGCACTTTGTCACAGACTGAGAGTTAGAAAACCCGCGGGTACCCGCACCACGGGTATGGGTTTTGCACGGGTTGGGAAATTGCTACCCCGACCCGTACCCGCGTGACCCGTACCCGTGACCCGTCACGGGTATGGCCAACCCGTGGTATTCCCTAGTCCCTATACCCCTCTTTCTCATTCAAGTTCCTCATGTCTCCCTCCCCCCTCCCCATGTTCCCCTCCCCCCTCCCCATGTTCCCCTCCCCATGTTCCCCTCCCCCCTCCCCATGTTCCCCTCCCCCCTCCCCATGTTCCCCTCCCCCCTCCCCATGTTCCCCTCCCCCTCCCCGTGTTCCCCATCCCCACATCCCCCTCCCCCATTCACATATTCCCCCTCCCCTATCCCTCTATTCCCCATCCCTCCCCCATTCTGATAGTATTCACCTTCCCCATGTTCCCTACCCCCATCCCTTTCTTTCCCTTCCCTATATTCCCCATGCCCACCCTTATCTTCCCTGTCCTCATGTTTCCCTTACCCTTGTTTTCCCCTTCTCAATCCTCACCAATCTCACCACTCAATTTGAAGTTTTTATCTATGTCACATATGTGTCCTTAATCTTGCCTTAGACAATATTTCTAAGTGCAAATTAAGTCACTGTTTCACCTTAACAGTCTGAGGTGCTTTGATAGGCCAATTAAGGCAGTTAAGCACTTTGAGGTTTTCCTGATGCGGGGATGGCCATACCAGGAAGATGTTGAGTGAATACGCTCTTGACGCATTCCTCCTGTGCCACAGAGATCACTTGGTGCAAAGAATGTTGCAAGCGCTGAATGGTGCACTTGTACTCGGGCTTGAAATAGTGGCAGGCCCAAACTGGGGCCAGTGATGCTGGCAGACACTGCTGAACTGGGGTTGTCAATGGAGAAGATAAACTTTTGAAGCACGAAGGGAAGGTCCGGCTGTTCGATAAATTGTGCGAGGACAACAAGGTTCTGCGGATATGTGATCTCTGTTGATTAATATGTTTAGAACATGAGCAGGATGTCGTGACATATACATTAACGCGTGCACCTGTTTTTTCCAACAACATCACAATTGACAGTGTCTCTGGGGCTCCCTCAATTGGAACTCCATCCTCATCTGCGGCAAGTGGTGTTAGATCTTCCCGAGAGTCCTCAACTGTGGTGCCTGCCATATTTGATGCTGTCGTTCCCTTAAGCATTCTGAGCAATACAAAAAGACAATGAAGTGCTGATAACTTCTCTAACCGGAGGAGAACTAATAACATTTGGGAGAGAGCCTTGTACCAGCTTGACCGACGCCAGGGTTCCTTGACAGCCTTGATGTGTTTCGATTTGGTGATAGAGGAACAAAGCCTGTTTGGAGAGCCAAAAAGTTGAATGGAGTAGGGATGCTGGGGTCCAGTACAAAATGGGGTTCGGACCCGAACCGCACCGGACCGCACCCCAGGTCTGGTTCGGTCCGGGGTCCGGTTCAGGGCCCAGCTAGCGGGTCCGGTTTGGGGTTCGCCATTAACCGAGGTTATGTGAACCCGGTCCGGACCGGACTGCACCCTGGACCTGCTAGCTAGACCCTCTACTTTCTTCAAAAGTGATCGCAAACAGATTTCCGACTCACATTTCCGAGTCGTTCAGAGGCAAAGAAAAGGAGTTGATACACATAAGGGAGACTTCTAACAGTGTCTACATCCCCGCCCTCACCCGATTACCTTCACCATTTCCGCCCTGTCGTTGTCGCCATTGTCGTCACCGTTGCGATCATCGCAGTCGTCGCAGTCGTTGTCTCGCTCTTGATGCGGTCACAGTTGTCGTCATTATCGCCGCCGTTGTGATGATCGTCTTCATCGCCGCTTCGCAGTCGTCGTCGTTGTCGTCGCCACCGCGGTCACAGCTGCAGTCACTGTGGTCGTTCGTCACTTCGCCGTTGACGTGGTCGCAATCACCACTGCCACTACGACCATTGACGTCGCGTTGTTGTCATTGTAGCTGCCACCATTGTGGTCATCGTCGTCTTCGTCGTCACCTCATGGTCGTTGTAGTACAATCGGGTGGACCGTGAGTGATGAACCCGAGACGGTGTCACTAAGAATGTTGAGAGGAATTCAAAAGTGGAGTGGCAGTGGGAAATAACTTGAATGAGCTACCAGGTCGTGCGTGGCTGCGTCGGGGTCGTCACGGTCGGGGTCACACGGGACCGAGACATCGCCGTGATGGAAGCCATTTCTTGTTGCTGGTCGTCGATAGCGCAAGGGGGGCCAAAAATGTCACTCCCTGACCCAGGGCTGGGGGGGGGGGTCAACCAAAATCCTTTAAAAAAATTTAATATTTTCCACTTTATGGCCCATGGCAGGGGGTTGGGGGCAGGGTTGGGGGGGGTCAACCAAAATCCCTGAAAAACTTTAGGTTTTGGGCTGTCTTTTTAGTTCAGAGGGTGCACAAAGGGGGTGCACTTGTTGCTCATAACCTCTCCCAAGCCCTCCTCTCACTGTCAGGTCCATCTTGGAGTCACGCTGCTCACTTGTGGCCCCCCAAAATTTCCTTTTTTGGTATAAGTTTCCTTTTTTAGGTGGTACATGGGGGGGGGGGAGGTCAACCAAAATCCCTTAAAAAAATTTACCTACCCCGTGCAATTTTTAAATAATTTGACCCCCCTTGCGATAGCGGTGAGGTGTCTACATCATCGCACGCCCCATAGCAGCGAGAAAACTGCGAGCACAACCGTGACAGCGCCAAAGAAGGCACCTGGAGTAGATCATTGGTTTTACCTCTGCTGGGGGCGTGTTACACTGGAAAACATCCGTGCTGGGACTCGTTACAGTAGCAGGGAGACTGGCAGAACAGTGGAGCGGCACAGTAACTTACTGTATATTGAGTCAACTGGGTCAAATAAAAATAAGTCACGTTCGTTGTTGATTGGAACAAATGTGGGAATGCTTCCCACGTTCCACCAGGACCAGCTACTGGACCTCCTCCTCCACGCACTCCTGTTCTCCCATAACGGACTCAGGACCTTAACCTCCTGTGTGAAAGCCCCTGAATGGGAGAAAAGACACATGCGTATTTTTATTATTCATATATCCCTGAATCGTTCAAGTTCAGACATTGATTGCACTGGCAGCCCCTCCCGCTGCCATAACATCGCCGTGGCACGACCACAATCATCCGCTGCACAGAGACAGCGCCACTGCCAAGACCCCTTCCCACTACCGCCCCTACCATCCCCACATTATCTAACATAGTCGTAAGTCTGAACCTGTCCGTTCTTTGCATCCCTACTAACTGGTCACTATTGTTCTTAGACATCGCCGACAGTGCAAAGCCACTGCCCATGTAGGTCCCTAACCGCGTCACTGCCATCTCCAGGTTCTCCACACCCACCCATAACGACGCAGTCGCAACAAGCCTGTGCGCCCATGCAATCCACAAGCGATGATGAGGAGGTGGTGCGACGACGTCAAGGCGATCACGGCAAGACTGTACCAAATGACTTTCAGGCTACAATGGCCAAGACGGCGGCAATAACATCACAACGTCGACGACGGTAGGACAATGCGACATGACCCTGGCAGCGGCGGCGGCGAGACGGTGCAGCAACGGCAGTGAGATGGTACAGCAATGACGACGAAGGTGCGGAGCGGGCACAGCGACGGTACGTGAACGCTACTGTACTTGTAGCAACTTGCAGATAGGTTATCCTATTCACAACAATGGGACAGCAGTTGCGATGATCCGACAACAACTGGAACGATTCAGACAACGACATCGACATCGGATCGCCACCACGTGGATGGCTCGCACCTCACGCACGCCACCAATTCTCTCGCTCTCGCTGGGTTTCATGCGGGTGCGGGTACTGGTGCTGGTAGATAGCTGTAGAACTTCTGTAAAAAAATTTAGAATAATTTTAGACTTTTTTTTAGAATTTGAGTGAGGGTTCAGGGTTCGGTTCGGGTTCAGCCATGTCTGAGCCCTGAACTGCACCTGAACCGCACCGGACCTCTGAGAGGTTCGGGGTTCGGCCTGAGAGCCTGAACCGGACCCGGGTCCGGTTCGGGGTTCGGAAAAAAGGGTCCCCGAACCGGACCGCACCAGACTGCAGCAACCCTAGAATGGAGAAATGGTAGTGTACCAGTGCATGTTGACAAGGCAAAGAAATGGATGTACAAACACCACTGGTAATAAATATGTTGCACAGTTCATGGAACTGCACAACAGATTCTCAAAACCGATCCAGCCCCGATCCAGAAATGGCATTCCAGCGGGCAAGGTAGCACGTGTCCATAAATCTTGAGATACAATGAACCATTGCAGATGGGAGATAACCTGCAATGGCTCCTAGATACACCTAGACCCAGGGTTAATATTTAGTTCATGAGACAAAGAGAACTGTGTTGCTCACCTTCATAAGTGCTTTGGAGTCGTCGCCCATCCATTGGGTAAAGTCGCGTCCGTTGGGAAATTGCCGGAGACCAGGAAATGGAGGGACCGTAGAGATCCTAAGTGGTATCAGCTTATAAACCATTCATGCCAACATGGAACTACTTACCATTGGTCGATGTCGCCGATGATCTCTAGAGCACAGCTTTTGCGATAGATGCAATGGAGATAATCACCTACCCAGGCAACGAGATGGTCCTTAAATACACCCTTGATGACTTGGTGAAGAAGGTCTGGCACGAGCAGCTCGTGGATGTCGGCACGGGGAAAACTATGAGTGAATGGCTGAAACGGAAAATCAGCACCGACAAGAGGCAACATGTTCACGTCTCATAACTTACAACAACGTCCTTGTAGATGCCAAACGCATCCCATAGGACCCCAGGACTAGGGATTACCATGGGTCGGCAAAACCCACCCGGGTTGTTACGGTTCGGCCTGGAAGTGAACACTGACGTACAAGGGTATGACACCGCGTCAGCAGTATATTGTCATGGACTTAGTAGGATCAGTCAGCCGGGTAAGTTCTGGCGCATGTGATTGTGTACGATACGGTTCGGATCATGACTCACTACTAGGATAGCTGTACTAGGGTTTGCTCTACTTACGCTATTGGCTAGTAGTACTTGGAGCGGCGCTTGAAAGCCCGCGCGTATCTGTATAAGTAGTTCACTGTGAAGACCAAGAACGGTATCTTGGTCTTCTTCCAATACCACCGTCTCCTCTACATCTGAAGCTAAGGGGAATCCTTCCCTTTAAGTGAGTCGTCCGGCATATCCCCTTAGACCAGGGATCCCCATGACTTATCCCGAGTCCCTCTCTGGGCAGTGGACTATCCGTTGGACGCTACCTATCATCGAGTGTTCTTATATCGCAACGAACGAGTAGCAAGACACTTCCTAGTATTCTACGTCCTCGATCACGACTCGTGGGACAAGCTCAAGGTCACCACTGTTACGACCCTGCCGGGTCGCTCGGGCCAAAGGCGGTGGAACGGGGGGTGCAACCGAACTGACAGTACTCACAAGCCGACGAGGAGAGGCTGACCTGTCTTGGGCCACTCACTAAGAGTCCCTCAAGGGTTTACTCAGGTGGAAGGCAAGGAGGGGAGAGAGGGAGCAAGCACACAGGCAAGCTGAGAGGAAGGGACTAGGTGGCAGGAAATGGACAATAACTAGAATGGCAACTACAAGCCATTCTACTGAGCCTTATATACAGGGAGTCGCGGTTCGCTGGCAATAAGGCCAACGCCGTAAATGTACAGAGTCTCCTCGCTGACAGTAATGCCAGCGCACGGGGTCAAGGGTCTGCCAGCGCATAGGGCGCAGGGTCAGGGTACAGGGTTGTGGTGGAATGTCCTGGAAGGTACTGGAACCTTCGAGAAGCTCAGGGCATAGGGTATGACGTCACTGCCAGGCTACAAGCTACTGGTCACGTGATCGGGTCTAGGCGGGGCGAGTCACAGTCACGAGTCACGGTCACAGGTCACGTGCGGGCTACAGGCTACCGCAAGGTGTGCACGAGTCAATACAAGTCGCAGTCGGGCTTCACCGATCGTGCACCCGAGTCGAGAGCCAGTCCGAAAGTCAGTCCGAATCCGAGTCTGAGAAATGGCACGAGAGATCGTGACAACCACCACCCCTCCGATCGGGTTACAACAAGGAGACAACCTCCATGGGTATCAAACAGGACCAGAGGACCGTCTCTTCCCCCATCTGGCTCACCACCCCACTACTCCCGCAAACAGGAACTTCTATCTTTCTAGGATCGTCGCACCGCAAAACGCCTAAGTCAGGCAAACGTCCGTGGTAGACATTACATTAAGACCAAGATCCCACCGTGGCCAATCCTAGAACAACAAGAGACTACTGGGTCCCTTTCAGACCCTACCATATCGACAGACGAGGAGAACGCAACATACCAAAATGGTACCTGGAGACAGCATTTTGGAAGGATAACGCAGAGGACCCAGGCTACGTCACTTACTACGTTGACACACAAAACACCACTCAGATCATCGCAGTAGAATTCAACTTCGAAAATACCTGTTGGACAGAAATACGCTGGGACAACCTACACAACAAATATAAAGTCATCAGACCAGCCAGCAAAAGCCTCAACCTCGACATCCCACAAAGCAACGTAGTCACAAGAGACCAGTGGGGATTAATAGACGGACAAGAAGAAGAACCCGTTCGCTCCCCAACACCCAACACCCAAGACACCAGCACCATCTCCATCCCTCGCCAGCAACCCAGAGGACATCCACATTATCAAGAACCAACAAAAAGAAGAACACTTAGAGCTAATCGCTGAGTCCATCCCCACCATGTCAGAAACCATTACACAAATTGCAGCCAGGACCGCACTATTCGTGCAACCTACTCCCAAGAGAGAGGAAACAGGACCACCACCTGGGGGAGACCCAGGAGATCACAATGGAGGAGACCCGGGAGACGATGACGAAGGAGGTGGAGACAACGGGGGGACTCCCCCTGAACTTCGACAATCCCCTGCCCGACACCGACAAATTCCTCGGCAAGGAACCCAAGATATTCACCGGGAACTGCAATGAAGCAGAAGCCTTCCTATCGCAATGGAGGCGATTCGCCGGGGTCAACGCCGCCAATCGCAGCATGAAGATCCCATACATCAAAGCAATGATGTTCCTCACATACATACAGGGAGTACTCGTCGACGAATGGGCCACTGAAACTACTAAGTGGCTTGACTCACAACCGAACAAAACCGACCCATGGCTGTGGACCGGAGTCGAGCTAGCCTTCAAGGGACAATTCAGAGACAACATGGAACAAGACCGTGCCAGACTCGAACTGGACCGAGGCTTCAAAATGACGGGGACAGACATAGACAGCTATGTCACTAAATTCGAAAAGCTGGTTCGACAGGCTAAATACCGCCTAGACGAACCACTAGTCCTCGACAAGTTCACTCGAGGAGTACCACATAACCTATATCGCAATGCCTATCAATTCCACAGCCCAACAAACTACCAGCAGTGGAAGAATGCGCTCATCGAGCAGCAGAAGAGGTACCTCCACGTAAAAGCAAGAGTCGATGGCTTTGGCCGACAGCCACAACAGCAGCAACAACGCCCTCGCCAGAACCAGCCCGCTCGATTCCAACCTCCCCAGAGGCAACAAGGGTGGCAACAATACCACAACCATCCAGACGCAATGGACACAACACCAGGACGAATCCGCGCTTGACTCGCGGGAACGGAAGACGCCGACCCCCATAACGCCATGCAGTGGAGAAACGCAACTCAAGGTGCACCCCCCTACGCACCTAGAGGAGGCTTCATCAACCGGGGCAGAGGCAGAGGAAGAGGAGTGATAAACACAAGGGACGTAATATGCTATAACTGCAACCAGAAAGGTCACTTCTCACGAGACTGCAACCAGCCCAGGAGAGCACCCCGAGGCCGAGGCGCCTACATAGAGGACATTCCCACCGCTCCTCAAAGCGTAGCGGAAGAACCCCTCATCGACTTAGACGAACCAGCTCACATTAGCTGGGGGAACACCTCCAACATCGAGGAAATTATGGGAAGGATTGCATCACTGCCAGAGGACGAAAAGGAGATGTTTGTAAAAGACATGATGGGGAGGCAGGATTTTCAGAGCGCCTGAACCCAACGGCCTGGGTGAGGGCTTCCAATTGTAACTCGTCGTTCATAACGCGCTATCGATCTATGCATGTCCCAGTTTCGATACAAATGAGTAACTTCAAGGCCGAAAGAAAAGCACTAGTAGACTCCGGAGCTACACACAACTTCATACATCCGGACTTTGTCAAAAGAATGGGTTTGGGAACCCAAGAATTAGAAAAACCCCACAACATCTGGAACATCGATGGGACACATAACCAAGGAGGGAAAATCACCTATTATGTTGCCCTCAATGTACAAACTGATGGGAAACTCAAAGACATCCAATTCCTAGTCACCAACATTGGAGGGGAAGACCTCATCCTGGGGTATCCCTGGCTCGCCACCTTCCAACCGAGCATACACTGGGCCACGGCCACCATGAGTACAAAACAGTACCCCATCATTATACGAATGGTCAACCCCAGAAGACCATTCGACCTCACAGCCGCCAAAGCAGAGATCCGACGACTCGTCATCAAAATTGACGAAGAAAACAAAGAGGACATCGTGCGACAGCTAGAGGAGGACGAAGCAGTACACCTACGAACTACGGCAACAGAATTGGCAATATCGGCACAACAATACACGGAACAGAAGGAAATCCCCGAAGAATATAAGCGGCACGCCAAGGTATTCAGTGAGGAGGAGTCACACCGATTCCCACCTTCCAGACCATGGGACCACGCAATCGACCTCAAACCCGACGCACCGGACTCCATCAACTGCAAAATCTACCCTCTCAATCAGACGGAGGACAAGGCATTAGATGAGTTTCTCGAGGAACAACTGGCAAAAGGATATATATGCCCTTCCAAATCACAGTATGCATCTCCATTTTTCTTCGTCAAAAAGAAGGACGGAAAGCTATGCCCGGTACAGGACTACAGAGAACTCAACAGATGGACCATACGCAACCAGTACCCTCTCCCACTAATACCCGAGCTCATCGCAGACCTTAGCGGCAGCTGGATATTCTCTAAATTTGATGTCTGATGGGGATACAATAACATCCGGGTCAAACCGGGAGACGGACACAAAGCGGCATTCAAAACTAAACAAGGGTTCTTCGAACCATTGGTGATGTACTTTGGCATGACAAACTCCCCTTCTACCTTTCAAGCGATGATGAACCATATCTGCAAACCTCTCATCGAATACCACGAAACAAAAGGGACCATTATTCGCATCTACATGGACGACATCGGCATCGCAACCTCATCCATGGAATAAGCGCATACAAAAGCGATCCACGACATTTTGGACCTACTGGCACAGCACGACCTATACCTCAAGCCAGAAAAATGCACATTCCACTCCTCCTCCCTCGATTACCTGGGGGTAATCATTGAAAGGGGGGTGATTCGCATGGACCCTGTCAAAATTTCGGGAATACGAGAATCGCCAGTCCCCAAAACAGTCAAACAGGTGCGATCATTCCTAGGCTTCTGCAACTTCTACCGTGCTTTCATTCGAAATTTTGCCACATACGCATGACCCCTCAACAAACTAACGAGGAAAGACACAGAATGGCAATGGGGAACAGAACAACAACAGGCGTTTGACAAACTGAAGGACCTAGTAACAAAGGAACCAGTACTCAAACACCCAGAGCTAGACGTACCATTTGAACTAGAGGTAGACGCGTCAGGATATGCAGTCGGAGCGGTACTCCTTCAACGCGCAAAAGACAACAAAAGACATCCTATCGCCTTCTACTCAAGCACCCTGAACGCAGCGGAAAGAAACTACGACATATACAATCTGGAACTCCTGGCAATCGTCAAAGCTCTACGAAACTGGAGGTAATACCTTGCCAGATCCCCACACAAGATCAAAGTATTCTCCAACCACATGAACCTACAATACTGGAGGTCCCCGCAAAAGATTAGTCGGTGCGTGGCAAGGGAAGTACTCGAATTATCCAAGTACGACATTGAGATTCACCACATCAAGGGGACAGCCAATGGACAAGCAGATGCCTTATCCAGAAGACCAGACTACGACCAAGGGGAACATGACAACGAGCAAGTCACGGTCTTACCGGATCACATCTTCATCAGAGCCTCGGAAATTGACACAACAGACGACCCAGTTCGCACTCAGACCACAATCGAAGTCTTCAAAATGCAGCCAACCAACCTTGTCTACACCCAAAACCAAGAAGCGATCAGGAAATGGGTCGACCCCCATCAACTAAAGAAGATCGAGGGCACTTGGTACAAGGATGGACGTCGCGTAGTCACCGGAGATCAACACGAACGACAACACATCATACAAGCTCACCACGACCCGCCAGTACATGGACACCCTGGGATTAGCAGAACCATTCAGATGATCGAAAGGTACTATTGGTGGCCAGGACTTAGACAAGAGGCACAGGACTACGTTAAAGGCTGCGCGAACTGCCAATGGATCAAGGTCAATAACCAACCAACGCGGGCACCCCTACAACCAATCTACCCCAGACAGGCAGCAGATCTGTTTGAGACCATCGCCCTAGACTTCATCACGAAACTCCCCCTATCCAATCACTGCGACTCAATTCTGACGATAACAGATCACGACTGTTCAAAGGTGGCAATATTCATCCCGTGCCAAGAAGAGATAAGCGCAAAAGGAACTGTGGCCCTGTACATAACCCACGTCTTCCCCCGATTCGGATTACCAGCGCGCATCATCAGTGATCAAGACCCGCGCTTCGCGTCCAAGTTCACCCGCGAACTATGCCGAATCCTAGGAATAGAACAGAACATTTCAACGGCCTATCACCCTCGGACGGATGGACAATCCGAATGCACTAACCAATGGCTTGAACAGTACCTACGCTTCTGGGTCAACGAGAGACAAGACAATTGGACGCACTACCTACCTATGGCGGAATTCACGCACAACAACTGGCCCAGCAAAACTACGAGATCCTCACCCTTCAACATCCTCATGGGATACAACCCCCGAGCTGACTGGATCGATTGACCTTCGCCCATCCCGCAGGTAGCACTACGCCTTGAGCAGTTCAGAAAGGCTAGAGCTCACACCCAGGAACTGATGATCAAAGCGCAGCAGGGGTGGATCAAACACAAAGATACGCCCAGGTACCAAATAGGAGACCTCGTGTGGCTTGAAGGACGCCACCTACGTACCAACCAACCAACCGCAAAACTTGCGCCCAGAAGACATGGCCCGTTCAAGGTCACTCAGGTGATGTCCGCAGTCAACTATTGCCTAGAACTTCCCACACAGTGGAGTATTCACCCAGTGTTTCACACAGACCTTCTAACCCCTTACCGCAAAACTCCCACACATGGCCCCAACTATCAGCGCCCACCACTGGATCTAGTGGGCAGCGAAGAAGAATACGAGGTCGAGAAGATTCTGGACTCTCGGCGGTTCGGCAGAAGCAAGAAATTGCAATACCTAGTCAAATGGCATGGCTACCCTGACTCAGACAACCAGTGGGTCTCGAAGGATGATGTCTTCGCTGACGATGCAATTCGGGAGTTCAAACGTTCAAACCCCGCCAGAGAAACACATATAAGCGCAGGGTTCTCCCAAGAGACGTCTCCATCCCCCACTCCTACATTCCTCTCCACTCATACATCTTCAGACTCTGATGCCCGCTGTCGAAGTGCATTATGTCCTCGACAACCTCCTCCCAATTGCCGTCCAACCCAGCCTCATCCAAGACGCGCCATCGTCACCCCTGTCGATTCCCCAGCCCCTTCAACCAGGAGCAAGTCGTCCAACGTCCCCCGTACCATCCCTCATTTCTGCGATCTCCGTCACCGCAGTGGGATCATCCCGCAGTCCGTCACCTGCGTCTCCTCATACGGAAAGCGCAGCGTTTACGAGCTACGTTCCCACATGACCGCCTTCCCGTACCAACGAGGCTCAAGTTCAAGAAGACCGGAGTTACGACCGGTATCTATCCAATGAGCACTGCCCCCTCAACGAGCACCTCATCTACAGGAACCACCTCACAACGACAAGTGAAGAAACCCCACCACTATGCTCCACAGACAGGGAACCGCTCCGTATGCCGTGCGCTGCTCGACCCGCGCTCCGCAGATATCATGCGGAGGAACACAGTCCAGTTTCCCGACAGAGGGTGGAGACACCACCACCCCACGGGTACAATTACAACAGGGGAGTCCATTACATCCCCTTCCAGATTCGCGACGCTCAGGGGAGGCTGCACCCAGCTCGCTATACGCAGCTCGTCTTTACGGCGGACCCGTTCGTTCTCGCCTTCCAACAAGACTGCGATCAGCAGTACGGGAAGTCAGTGCACGCGGCACCCGACTACAATGTCCCCTCCCCCACCTACACCAACAACAACCTAGTCTACTTCAACCGGGAAGGGGCTCTCAAGGAGTCGATCGACAGGGCCCTGTTGGGTATGAAAGACCTGACCCTCACAGCGGAGGTACACCGCTACAGGTGTCTCCAAGCAGGGTACACCGCCAAGGAGGAGGAGCTAAGGAAGAAGATCGACGAGTTGGACCGGATTGGGTTGATGCGCTGCCAGTGCGTCCTCAGGCTCCAGCGCGCCAATGCCATCAACTGCATCGAGAATGAGCAGGACTCCTACCGCCTGGGGATAGAGGAAGGGCAGCGGGTCGCCCTCTTGAGGGAAGCGATGCAGCACGGTCAGCCTGGGGGCTCAACCCTGAAAAGGGGGTGATGTTACGGTTTGGCCTGGAAGTGAACACTGATGTACAAGGGTATGACACCGCGTCAGCAGTATATTGTCATGGACTTAGTAGGATCAGTCAGCCGGGTAAGTTCCGGCGCATGTGATTGTGTACAATATGGTTCGGATCATGACTCACTACTAGGATAGCTGTACTAGGGTTTGCTCTACTTACGCTATTGGCTAGTAGTACTTGGAGTGGCGCTTGAAAGCCCGCACGTATCTGTATAAGTAGTTCACTGTGAAGACCAAGAACGGTATCTTGGTCTTCTTCCAATACCACCGTCTCCTCTACATCTGAAGCTAAGGGGAATCCTTCCCTTTAAGTGAGTCATCCAGCATATCCCCTTAGACCAGGGATCCCCGTGACTTATCCCGAGTCCCTCTCTGGGCAGTGGACTATCCGTTGGACGCTACCTATCATCGAGTGTTCTTATATCGCAACGAACGAGTAGCAAGACACTTCCTAGTATTCTACATCCTCGATCACGACTCGTGGGACGAGCTCAAGGTCACCACCACCCCTCCGATTGGGTTACAACAAGGAGACGACCTCCACGGGTATCAAGCAGGACCAGAGGACCGTCTCTTCCCCCATCCGGCTCACCACCCCACTACTCCGGCAAACAGGAACTTCTATCTTTCTAGGATCGTCGCACCGCAAAACGCCTAAGTCAGGCAAACGTCCGTGGTAGACGTTACACGGGTAGCGGGTAAGGGTTTGCCGGGTCCGGGTCAGGGTACGCGATCTCAAACCCTTGCAAACCCATACCCGTGCGTACCCGTGGCACGGGTTCCCATGGGTATGCTTACCTTTCCTCCAACCTCCAACACACTCTCGTATCCTCGTTCCTTGCCCCCTGAGCCCCCCTCGGGTCTCATCTCACGGTTCTCGCTTCTCAAGCGCACCATACCACTTTACCACAAGCCTGCGCCACAGACCGGCTGCACAATGAGTCGACGAGTCGACGACAACTCAACCCGCCCTCGTTCCTTGCCCCTCATGATGGGCCTCAACTCAAGTGCACAGTTCTGCAGGCACTTGGTACTGCTGCCATTTGTCTATCCTTTTTTTGGTATGTCCTCCAGCCTTTTTCGCGTTTTCTTTCCATGACTTGCCCGGCCAGATCAATCTTTCTATGCCGTGCAATATCCTTCGTGATCCCTTTGATGTTTCAACTCTGTGCTATCCCTTTCCTAGTCTCACCCGTTCCTTACAGTCGACGTCACCTTGTTTCGACGTCGTTGTACCCGTTTCCCCCCCTTCGTTGCCTCACAATAGGTAGGATTTTAGCACAGTACTGTACGGTCTGTACCAGATGTACTTAAACACTTCACTTGATCTGCCCTGTCAATACACCGTCGTGCACTTTCCTCCTCACCCGTGTACCCATTCCTTCGCACAAATGTCCGCCAACTCGATTGAAGGGTCATGCAAGCGAAAGCCCACCAAACGCGCCACTGAAAATGGTGATCCCTTGGCCAGAAAGAGGCCGAAGACAACATTGGCAACGACTACGACCGCTAGTACTCAGTCTGGTACAAATTCCGCTACCTTGGGCAACTCGGACGTTGCAGCGTCCGCCTCTCCTCCCTGTGCCCAATCCCATGCTCAACACTCTACCCCCGAAGTTGTGGATAAGAGTGATGGTGACGCCGCATCTGAAACTGAACCAATTGATGTGGGCAGCGACAGCGACAGCGACGTGCAAGTGATCAAAGACGATGACACCGAGCTCGGTGAGTGTTGCGTTTGGTTTCCCGGTTCTGCAAATTGAAGTACTCACAGATTGGCTATCCAAAGAATGGGACTCACTGGTTTACGCGTTCTTCAAGCCCACACCAATGATTGAGTACATTGATTGTTGTAAGGCCCATGTATTCCAGTGCGCTGCCAAGGGTTGCCACGGCGTTGTTCGCCGATTCCTTAAAAAGGGCGATGCAAAGTTGACAAGCAACCTGCGTTGACACGCAGTACGTTGCTGGGGCGCTGAGGCTGTGACCGCGGCTTACAACACACGGGACTTGAAGGTTGCCCGTGAGGCTCTAAGTCTCGGCAAAAGGATTGATGGATCGATTACTTCGGCCTTTCAACGCGTGGCAAAGGGTAAAGTCGTCACTTACAGTCACCGCCAACACACCAAGGCAGAAGCCTGGTAAGTGTTATCCCCTGGTCTTGAGAATGAATACCTAAAATCAACTCCTCAGTGCCGAGCTCATCCGTTGGATCGCCAAAAGTAAACGGCCATTCCAGATCATGAATGACCATGGATTCCGCTCCCTCATGAAGACGGGGAGGCCGGAATATCACATTCCGTTGGCACAGACTCTGTCACGGGATGTCAAATCCATTTTTGTGCATGTTTGTGGAAAGATCGCAAAGATGTTGCAAGTAAGCTACACCTTAACAATGACAAGACGCGATTCGTGTACTCACCTACAATAGGGATATCATGGCAAACTAAATTTTGCCACTGATGCCTGGACATCACCAAATCACTCGGCATATGTTGCCGTTACCATTCACTTCGAGCACAACGGAAAGCCAGTGGTGATGCTCCTGGACATCATTGAGGTGCCGGAATCGCATACAGGCGCCAACCTTGCACTCGCTTTTACCAAGGTTCTAAATGACTTTGGGATCGGTGACAAGGTCAGAACATTCATCTAAGACAATGAAGAAAAATACTCATCTGTTGGAACAGGTTCTGAGTATCACTGCCAACAACGCGTCCAACAACGACACAATGATCGACCACCTTCATACGCTCCTCAACGACTTCCCTGGCCCTGCAAATCAAACCAGATGTTTCCTCCATATCCTCAACATCACAGCAAAGTCGATCATAAAGCAATTCAATGTACCGACAGCCAATAATGACACAGTGGTGGACAAGGCGGCCCAGGCACTTGCTGACTTAGCAGATGGGGTCAATATTGAGGAACGGGAAGCATACCAGAGACAAGATTGTGACGACGACGAAGTGGACGATCCACCACTGGATGCGTGGGCCAAGTTGCATGACGAATTGACAGAAGCGCAGAGGGACGAGGTCGACTTGAGGATCCAGCCAGTGCGATCAATGTTGACTAAGGTGATTTCTATTTCCAGCCTATGGAGTCTGACTAATCATTGTGAACAAGTTGCGCAAGCTGGCATACGCACTGACAAAATCGACCACCATTCTCCTCCCACACTGGTATAATAAACTTGCTTCCTATCGCCTGCATCGTCGTATAATGCCCCAAGACGGGTCAACTCGATGGAACTCAACATCCGACATGCTCCACTTTGCACTCGAATATCGCTCGGCAATTGACGTGATGACCGCGATGCGTGACCTTCATCTCCGGAAATATGAGCTATCTCCTGAAGAATGGGAGATCGCCAAAGAACTTAGAGATGTTTTGAAGGTACTTTTCTCACTTTATTCTTCCTTTTTGTCGCTAAAGTTTTTTCTCATAGATTTTCAAGGATGCAACACTCTTCTTCTTGCGTGGCACCCCAAATCTTGCCACTGTCATCCCGGCAATGGACCACCTGGACAAAGTTCTCGTCATGACGTCTGACAACTCCCAATTCTCTCTCCCCATCTGTGCTGCTCTGGTCATTGGCAAGAACACAATCAACCGGTATTACAACAAGACTGACTACTTGGAAGTTTACCGCATCGCCATGAGTATGTACTATCATATTCATTTATTTTCACTTCTAATCCATTTTATTGGATAGTTCTTCACCCACGACACAAGCTCGCATATTTCAAAACACAAGGTTGGGAAGAACTTTGGATCGAGACTGCCCACAACCTTGTCCGTGAGGAGTTCGAACGTTTGTATGCCTCAGCGGGTGTCAACTTGGACAATGACGATGACGATACCCCTGCTGCAGACTCAAATGATAATGTGAGCGGCAATGAGCCGTTTTCATTTTCCTCTTATTTCTTTCTGATTTACTGTCTTCCACAGTCGTTTTCGTCTTCAAGTAATATA
Source organism: Lactarius pseudohatsudake (assembly GCA_021525015.1). Taxonomy (NCBI): domain Eukaryota; kingdom Fungi; phylum Basidiomycota; class Agaricomycetes; order Russulales; family Russulaceae; genus Lactarius; species Lactarius pseudohatsudake. The sequence goes on along the minus strand of JAKELH010000059.1, from coordinate 219,535 downwards.
TTTGACAACTTACCTGGCCTCGCCCTGACCCCATCTGACCTCCGCGATGAACTCGATCACTATCTCACCACCGACACTGAAGACGTCAGGGATGGCCTCTTATGGTGGGATGAGAGACGTGCCACCTTCCCGTGCCTATCCCGAATGGCTCTGGATTATCTCTCAATTCCAGGTAAAGTCTCCATCTGCACCTCCAGTCATCGCTCGTTACTCACTGTTTTTAGCAACTTCAATTGATGTCGAACGCGTGTTCAGCCAAGGTCGGCTTCTCCTTTCACATGTACGCAGCCGCCTCTCGGTTCAGTCGACGCGTTCCCTCTTGTGCGTCGGCACGTGGAGTGAGCTTGGCCTTATCAAAGATAGCGATATCAAGGGATGCCTTGGTCTAGACGAGGTTTGTGAGGAGGAGGAGGAACTCGCCAAAGACTGGGATACCATTCCCATTTTTTAGACTCATGTTCTTCGCATTTGTTGTTTCTGCTGCCTCAGTGCAGATATCTCGAATCGTACGTGCGTTAGTATGTTGTTGCGTTTGAGCCCCTGGAGTACCCCCGCGAGGAGGATAGCCATGCATACAGCGTCACAACCAAGGAAGAGTTGCTGGACTGGGTGAAGAATGGCGATCAGACGTACCGCGATGTGAGTCCCTTACCGGAGTAGAGGAGTGGAAGACGGCCGTCACGTGACCCTGGCACGTGGCCTGCCTCGACTTGTCCAGAAGGGTCCGGATGAGCTTGTGCCCGGACCGGCCGATAGCGTGTGATGCGGATTGTGACTCGTAACTGATGTGACTGCTGACCGATGATTGATTGAGAGCCTTATGCCATTGGATACTCGTATTAGGGTTCGTGGCTGTGTATTAGGGTTGCTGGGCTTCAAAGCTCCATCCCTTGTGTATAAGTAGAAGGACGTCTGCGTGTAGACTCCTTAGCTTTGATATCTTGAGGAATACCTTCCCTTTCCTGCGCCTTAGCTCCTAGTCCCTGTGTGTGTGCTTGCCTCTTCGCCGTCATCAGCTTTCCGCTATAAGTCGTCCGCCGACTTCTTCCTTATCATTCTCGACTTCCGTATCGCCGTTGCCCCTGTTTGGCCTCAACCCTCAGCAAACCGGTCCCTAATCCAAGTCGGATTGATACGTCCCGGAAGGAACGTAACATATGTGAAACATTGACTTGTCTGTGTTCCCATCAAATCCCCGGCACGCATACCCATTCTCGAGTCTCGACAAACTCGCGTGCATACACCCATACAGACCCCAAGTCCCCAACAAGTTCAGTATCTTCCTGAACTATATCCGTGCCTTGCGATTCGACAAACTATTCCACGTGTGAATCGACAGCAAACTGGATCACGCAAACTCCTCCGCGATCTCTTTACCCGGGACGCAAACTCTTCCGCGATCTCTTTACCTGGGAGGGTTACCAGTATGACTATGTGTTCGACCCACACAAACTCTTCCGCGATCTCTTGACCCAGGAGGGTTACCAGTATGACTATGTGTTCGACCATACAAACTCTTCCACACATGAATCGACGGCAAGCCGGATTAAGCAAACTTTTCCGCGATCTCTTTACCTGTGAGGGTTACCAGTATGACTATGTGTTCGACGAGAGTGCATGGTACCATACGACTCGACGAACCTGCGTGCAGTCGACGAACCCGCGTGCAGTCGTCAAACCCGCGTGCAGTCGTCAAACCCGCGTGCAGTCATCAAACCCGTGTGCAGTCATACCCGCATTCGACCTGCGTGCACCCGTCAAACCCGTCCTCTACCCGCGTTAACCCGCGTTAACCCATACCCATACCCGTGTCAACCTGTACCCGTTAGCCACGGGTACGGGTTTTGGCGGGTATGGGTACGGGTACAGTCGAAATGACCCCAGGGTTACCCGTGGTAATCCCTACCCAGGACTAAACTTATCAATGAGGTAGTCAGTCTTCTCATGGGTTCGGCGGTGTCCTGTCCCACTGTCCAGTTTGTCGGGTGTTGCATCACACCTTTGAGATGGTCAACGCTTGGGATGGGAAACAAACAGTTGAAGTAATTAGAGAACTCACTTTGCACACCAATTCAACACAATACCCACAAGATATACTTGTTCCGGGTAATCTGCGATGTAAGGCCCCAAACTGAATACCGCACGGCGAAAGTGTCCATCAGGGCATTTTACGACTGTCGGTGTCATCATGTATTTTCTCAAAGGGTCGAAAATGAGCTCAAGACATCTATGATACAGCTGGTGACAGAAGCGCTGGAACTCTACATGCTTTCGGAGTGATTTTGACGCTAGTTGTGTGGCGTGAGATCCATATGCACAATTAGTGTTGTGGGGCTCGTCGAGCCCGAGCCGTGTGAGCCCACTTTGTGGGCTCGCAAATGGAGCCGAGCCCTGGCTAAATTCTTGGTTAATTCCCCCGAGCCAACGGCTCAAGCCAGCTAAGTCGTGGGACATGTAACAAAGCCTCACAATTTGCACATACTCTGAGCACAATAGAGTACAGAAAGTAGAGAAGGAGGGTACAACATGCAAGGTACATATCCAAAGCCAGAACACAAACTAACGTGTCACAATGGCCTTGTGGTCAAAACATTTGTTGAGCGTCCAGACGAACGCAAGCTGCGCAACACATTCTTGCCATCAACAATGGCCAAGTGACAAAAGAATCCGACTCACATTCAGCCGCTGCATGGTAAGGAGTTGCCAGGTTTGCCGGGTAAAGGTGATACGGTAATGGGGTTTGACACGACACCGTTGGAATCGCGAGCCAAGCATTGCATGAGGAGGGTGTGAAGCTTGTCATACTGTGGCCTCTCATCGAAGCCGAGGGATTGGATATGCTGTGTAAAAGCAACGAAGGGTGCAGGTAGGCCTTGGCAAAGAGTTTTGCTCGAGGCGATCTTCTTCTCGAGAACAGATGCTGCGTACTTCTCAATGGACCCCTTGACAACGTTCTGCCAAGGTAAGCAACCACGACATAGATAGACTATACTATACACAAGTGATTCAAGATCGTCCTGGCATGACTGTGTCCATCCTGAATGGCTGTTGATTGAGGTAAAGGTGATGGTGCCTACGGTCTTGAGCCCAGAAACCAGCGGAACATGTTGACGAGTAGAGGGATTGCGAAAGAGTTGGGCCAAGCCGAAGTCGATCAGAAACACCCAGCTGCTTAGTTCGCCAGCGCCTGTCATGAAGTTTGTGGGTTTGACGTCTCGATGAATGTAGCTTCGTTCATGTAGTGATTCGAGACACGAAAGCTGTAAAAGAGTGGGTATATGAGCTAAACGTCCAGGAGTGTGAAACAGATGGATATTACCATTTGATCCACATACGAAAATACCAAGTTGATGTTGTGGCGCTTGGATATCACCTCTTCTAATGTGAGGTCGAGGCGATCGAGTACCATCACGTTGTAGGGGACCTCTCTACCATACCAATGCATGGTAGGGATTCCTGACATGCCAGAGAGGGCCTTGTAGACGCTATGCTCGTGAGAGAGCCTAAGAGAGTGTGTTTGAAGTTCAAATTTTAGGGCAACGTCTTGCCCAGTTTTGATATCTTGTCCCAGATAGACATCCCCTAGAGGGTTGAGTAAAGTCGAAGGGCCTCAATTAGAATGGCTCACCAGAAGCACCAGAACCCAGTAACCTTCCCACTCGATACCTTCCACGTACACGAACTATGTTGGGCTGCTGCCTATTTAGATGTGTCCTGAGGTGTTCACTTGAATCCGACATGGGGATGGGAATTTGGGTTGATCAAATATATCCCGGAAATATAAGTCAACAAAAAAAGACAGGGATTTGGGTGCAGCAGATGAAAAATGGGGAGACGGATGGAGAGAACGGAATGGTCTGTGCTAGTTAGAACTCCAACGGGACATTCCCACAGTTTTTACAACAACAACGAGAGCATGTATGAGACAAGAGTGCGATTTCAGAATGTATCGAGATACAAGGACGTATCGAGGGAACATGTGAGGTTTCTTAAACCAAATACCTAGAGTTCAACATCGTAGTTCTCGTAGTTCTTCATATTGTTGCCAAGTAGTTCATCCCTCGCCGCTTCGACAGTCCTCACCCAACAACGAATCAAGCATGGTCATCAGCTGAGAGTCTTCCTCTGTCTTGGTCTCTCCCAGCATCGCGGCTTCTGGGGTCTTCCGACCAGCTGTGAAGTCTAGACGCTGCTTCTTCAGCAGAAACTTCAGCATTTGTAGAGCCTCCATTAAGGCCGCTGTGATCCGATTTCGTTTCTTGGTATCAGTCTCCCTGGCTGATGAGAAGACGCGCTCGCATGGGACGGAAGACGCCTGAATCGGAAGGTAGTCCATGGCGATAGCAATAGTGTTGGGGAAGTTCGGTTTGGTTCGGTTTGGGCCATTTTGGGCCAAACCAGAAACCGAACCATTTAATTTTCACCGAACTGAACCCGAACCGGACCCAAACCAGTTCAAACCATTCCAAACCATTCCAAACCGTTTCAAACCGATTAAAAATAAGTGTTTGAAATTGGTCCTTAATCGGTTCAGTTCGGTTCAGTTCGGTTCAAACTTGGTTCAAACCACTTAAGGAACCACTTAAGACGTTGGTTTGAGGAAAAAACGATTGATTTTGTTCAAATTCATTGGTTAAGACTTTGTTTCAAATTGTTTGAGACCAAAAACCATTGATTTTGGTTTAAATTTGGTTTAAACTCAGTTTGGTTTGGTTCAAACCGAGTTTGAACCAAACCAAACCATTTATTGAGCACTTATAAACTATTTTTTAATATGTTTTCTTAATCGGTTTGGTTCGGTTTGAACCGGGTTTGGGACCCCCAAACCGGAAACCAAACCATTCAGTTTGAGCCAGGATTCTCCAAACCCAAACCATTTAAAACAGTTTGGGTTCGGTTCAAACCCGGTTTGGGTCGGTCTGAGACCAAACTTCCCCAACACTAGATAGCAAACAGAGTCGGGAATTCTGACTTGTGGGCCTATTGGTAACACGAGTTATAATAGCACTGCTAACCTGATTGAGTGAGATACAGGCTTACCTCCCAGTAGATCAGAATGCTGGTCTTGTCCGACGTCAACGGACCCGAGGTGTACTTTGCGAATTCGTCTTTGACACTTCCCATCTGGTCTGAACTATTGAGTCTGGGATAAATGGGGTGATCCTTGAGCTGGAAGCGCATCGATGTCTTTGCATACAATGGGAGCTTGGAGGCCCGGGGAGCTTCGGTTTGAGCGGGTTACACGATAGATGGGTCTTGTTCATGATACTTGCGCATCTAGGGCAAATAGTCAATGCAAGAACGTGAGAATAGGTCAAGTACTTATGAGGTTGTGCATGATCTGTTTGGACCTCTCGATGTATTCCGAATCCCACTCATGCTGGATCCATGAGAAGCATATGGAAGGGTTGAGAACTTTATAGCCAATTGTATCGCACGCATCAGCAACTGCGTAATCTAGAAAACAGAAACTCACTCATGGTGATGACATAGGCATCGGTGTCATCCATCCGCTTGTAATACTTTCGTGCCCAGGCCAACATCACCTAAACCTCCAGAAAGTTGTGATGCCATTATAACTAGTTGTAATCACTACAATATGTGATAATACATATACACCAGCGACTTATGCGGCTCTTATATTTTAGCAGTATATTAACAGGCTTATCTCATCATTACACCCAAAGGCAGTGAGCTCCATGATGCACTGATAATGGGGTTACAAATAATACAATCATGCTACAACAAGCCATAAGGACTGTAGTGACTTATTTATCATGCTGGTATTGCGAAGATATAATATGGATACAACCATGCTATGACAAGCCATAGAGACCATGGTAACTTATTTGCAATGCTCATATTGTGACAATATAATCTGGATACAACCATGCTATGTGTGGGCTATGGCAAATCATAGGGACTGTGGTGACTTATTTGTGATGCTGCTATTGTGAAGATACAATCTGGATACAATTGGGTTATGACAAGTCATAGAAGTCAATCAAATTCACTGTACCAAAATATTTTTAATATTATTTTATTCTTAGAGGAAAATAACATATAAATAATGTATATTTTTAATTGCTGGTCACAAAACACAAAAGAAAGAATTATTACACAAATAAAATATGGTATGCTGGTGCTGCTGTCCCCACCGCCGCCGTCCTCCCGCCGGGTCGCCGCTGCCGTTTTCATCATCGTCGGGGTCGCTTCGTCAGGGCGTGGTCGTCGCCGTTGTTGTGGTCGGGCCTTGTCGTCCTCCACCACTGCTGACCCCTGCCGCCGCTGACCCCTGCCCGGCACCGTCCTGTCGTGGTCGTGGTGATGGTCGCCTTATGTTGTCGAGGTCGCGATGTGACATGGTGGGGTTGCCGTGGCGTTGCGGCGGGTTGGTGGGACTTGTGCGCCGTGTTGAGGTCGTGTCACGATGGCGTTTGCGGCGTCGTGAGATCATACTCTGTGTTGGTGGCATCGCAGCGGGGTGATGTTGTGACAGGTGGCGGTGGACTTGTGGAGGCGGCGGCCAGGGCTTGCGTGGCGGGAACTTGCAGGGGCTCGGCGACATAATGAGAACTAAGAAACAAAAAAAAAAAACACATTGATCCACTGGGCCGAAGCCCATCTCATCATCATAGTGCCTCGCAATCCCGGGAACCGCGAATTGGGTGCAGGGAGCGGGGGCGGTGAATGTGGAAGCCAAGACACAAGTGACGGTGTGGCTTGCGTGGCCACGAACAGCATTGCGGTGGTCCCTCTTGCGTAGGCCGTGGGGGTGGTCCGTGTGCGAAAGGGGCGGGTGTGAAGAGGTCCGTGAAAAGAACAAAAAAAGACATAAGTAATGAAAAAAAGGGAAATATTCGCCGGCCGAAGCCCCGCTCACCGTCGGCTACATCTTGCATAGGCCATGGAGGCGGAGGCCGTGGGGACGAAGTCAGGGTGGCAGCAGCGGTTGAGGCCGCAGTGGTTGGAGCAGCGGCGGTTGAGACGCGACAGTTGAGGCCGAGGCGGTGAGGTTAGGTGAACGCCGGTGAGTTGTAGAGAGGTCGGCGTGGTCGGTTTTGACGTGGCAGCGGGTAGTGACAGGAGGGCAGGGTGAGGGAACAGGCCAGTTTTCCTGCAATGGTTCGAGTTTGAGTGTAAAAATAAGAAGAAAAAAACTTAACAGCTGCGGCGGGGTGAGCAGACAAGGCGTGAGTGGCAGAGACGGTGGCGGGTCGGCGGCGGCGGGGTCTTGCGTGCCGCATTGAGGGGGTGTGGCGGGTCAGTGGGTTCTTGCAGCGAGGTGGCGGATCGGTGGGGTCTTGTGTGACGCGTCGTGGAGGGGACGTGGCGGGTCGGCGGGGTCTTGCGCAAGGTGGCAGGGTCTTGCGTGCCGTGTTGAGACAGGCGTGGTGGTGGGTCGGCAGTTGGGGTCTTGCGTGCCTGCGTTGAGGGGGCGTGGCGGTCGGCGGGTTCTTGCGCGTGGCGAATCGGTGGTGGCGGGTCTTGTGTGACGCGTCGTTGAGGGGATGTGGCGTGTTGGCGAAGTCTTGCGCGACGTGGCGGGTCGGCGGTGGTGGGGTCTTGCGTGCGTGTTGAGACAGGGTTGGCAGTCGGGGTCTTGTGTGCCGTGAGGGTGAGTTGGCGGTTGTGGGGTCTTGCGCGTGGTGGCGTGGCGTGGCGATGGTGACGGGGTCTTACTGGGGCGCCGTGGCGGCGGATCAGCGATGGCGGGGTCTTGCACGCGGTGTTGCGGTGATGGGTGAGGAAAAGATAACCTGTAACATTAGCGAGAAAAAACAAAACCGAAAAAACAAAAACTTATCTTGATGCACTAGGACAAAGCCCAGTGCGTCGTCTGCCGCGTTTTGACCACGAGTGAGGATGGGAGGGGCTTGAAAGGGCGAGGAAAAAATAACATTAGTGAGAAACGAACAAGAGGGAAAAAACAAACAAACATATCTTGATGCACTGGGAGTGCGTCATCTGCGACCACAAGTGAGGACGGTAGAGGGGCTTGAATGGGTGAGGAAAAAATGACGTTAGCGAGAAACAAACAAGGCAGAAAAAAAAAACATATCTTGATGCACTGGGACGAAGCCCAGTGCGTCATCGGCCACATCTTGACCATGAGTGAGGATAGGAGAGGGGCTTGAAACTTGAAAGGGTGAGTCTGGAGTGGCCGGCGAGGGGTGGAAGTGGGAGCACAGGCAGGAGTCAAGTAAGAGAATTGACTGGCAGGATACAGTACGTCGAGTGTGACTTACTGTACGTACGTATAGTGTCGAGCGGAGGTTTAATATGTAGCGTGGGAATGTGTGTCGTTCACACGCACGTGGGTGTACTGTATGTTCGAGTCTCGAATTTCGAACACCCCGTTCTCTGGAGTCTTTTCCTTGGCCTTTTCTTCTCTTTACTACCACGCCGTTGTTACACGCGGACCACCCTCACGGCTGCGCAAGATGGAGGACGTGGCCAAGGATGCTGGGCTTTGGCCCAATGCACAAGATATGGATATGTTTTTTTTGTTCTTTTTTTCCGCTCACCCTGAACGTCGCAGGTTATTGCCGCCCCCTCGTGCATGCTCGCCGCCTCCACTCGTCCCCGCCCCAACACGGCTCGCAACACCATGGCTACACAAGGTGGAGGACGTGGCTGACGACGAGCTGGGCTTCGGCCTAATGCACAAGATATGTTCTGTTCTTTTTTTTTTTTTTCCCGCTCACCCTGAACGTTGCAGGCCATTGCCGCCCCCTCATGCCCCCTCGCCACCTCCACTCGTCCCCGCCCCAACATCCTGCCATGACGTGGCTTGCAACACCCCGCCACTGCCACCGCCAACCCACCGCGCCACCCCAACACAGCACGCAAGACCTCGACCGCCGACCCATCACCACACCGCCCCAACAAGGCACGCAACACCCCGGCACATCACCTCAACACGGCACGCAAGGCCTAGCCACCACTGACCCCCACGTCACCCCGACACGGCGCACAACCCCGCCACCGCCAACCCACTGCGCCACCCCAACACAGCACGCAAGACCTCGACCGCCGACCTATTACCACACCGCCCCAACAAGGTGCGCAACCTCAACACGGCGCGCACAACCCCGCCACCGCCAACCCACCACGCCACCCCAACACAGCACGCAAGACCTCGACCGCCGACCTATCACCACACCGCCCCAACAAGGCACGCAACACCCCGGCACGCAACCTCAACACAGCACGCACGACCCCGCCACCTGCCGACACACCGCCACGCTGGCCCAACACGGCACGCCAAGACCCCACCACCGCCGACCCGCCACGTCGCCCCAATGCAGCCTGCGACCACAATGAGGATGATGCCGGTGGTAGTGGCGGCAGGGTAACACTCAGTACTTACAATGTACATACTTACAATGTAACATAGCTTTTTGTTTTTTGTATGTTGTAATTGAAATATAAATGATTTATCTGTCGAAAAAAATGGGAACTGATTACAATTATTATATTGTCTTTTGAATGGTTATAATATCATTATAAATGGCTTATTTTTTCTGCATTAAATAAAAATATTAAAAAATAGAGCAATGTTATATTTAACTTGCCAACTTGTCCAACTTGCACCACTTTCCTGCTGGTGCACAAGCAGAAAGTTGGGAAATCCCTGGCAGTAACATGTCATCTTACTGATGGCCTCACCACTGCCATCCTGACTGGCTACCACTGCAGCACCCATCACTGCTACAGTAGTACCAAACTACCAATGTATTTTTTTAATAAATAGTATATCAATAAATTTGACATATGCACCTCTCTGTAGTAAAATACCTGCCAACCCCTGAGACCCTGTAATACCCTTGTAAACCCAAATCACCCATGCCAATCAGTGGCAATCACTATTTTCATACACATGTAACCATAAAAACAGTCTTAACCTATATCATCACGCAAGCAAGGTCCCTGTGGACACAGTCCACACCTAGTTATAACATGCATTCACAAGTATTCATTATTGAAAACATTATGTACATATCTTCACCCCACACTGGGTGTAACAATGAGATATGTGTGTCACTATACTGGTCTTATAACTGTGACTTCTAGATGTAACTGGGTTGTGCATGTTACAATTTATTCCAGTGATTATAGTAGAGTAACAATGGTGTGACAATTGGGTTATAACAAATATCATTTGAAGTGGGTATTACAATATGTATAAAGCAATGTGTTGTAGATATGAAGTGGTAAGGGAGATTGTGACAATATCACAAAGATCATAATGGTCTTAAGATAATTGTAACATCTGTGAGTTATTATAACTAGTCATAACTTTCTGGAGGACTAGGTGATGAAACCGACCTGTGTCCAATATCGCAGTTCTGGGTGTTCCTCACCCAGTCGCTCCCACTTGGTCATGAGAAGTTTGAAACTGGCAATGGCACCGCACAAGACTGGCATTGATTCAGACGACATAGTTTGCAGGACCACGTGTGCAGCCTCATGATTGTAATCAGGTCAATGCAACGTGCAAAGGGTGTTCAGAGAACGTACCTCAAGGACAACTTCTATGCTCTCTAGGAGCTCCCAGTCGGTGGTGCTTAACTTCATAGACTCAATGGCCGAGTCTTTGGCGAAATACATATCTACAGCCTTAATGTCTAGAATTAGTACTGACGGTTCATGAGGACATCTAAGCTTACCTCTCGAAGAAAACGGAAACATTGAATCATGAGGTAAACAGAATCCCATCAAGTCTTGACATGCTGAATGAGCTGGAGTGGCGGAGCATTGCATAGATCAGGGTCATCCTTGGTACAGAGCCGGACGATCCCCGCGAATGTCTGCTTTCTGGCATCCAATGCACGTATGTAGCGGATAATATACGCAATGCATTTGATAGGATCGCTTTTCAGACTCCTAAGCCACACCTGACGCCCTGATGGCTGTGATGTGATGAACTCATCGTCGAGTTCGGGCCCTGTTTGACAATGAGGGGAAATAGTATCAAAGTTGTTGTCATTGTCACCATCCAAACCATTGCTGTCCAGGTATTTCTTGCTGACTTGAGTACTTGCGCCGACGATGTGGGCGCTGCAGATGTTGATGACGTGGGGGTAGCACATGATACAATTATTGAGATGATGGAACACGACCTCACGCTGGACGAGTAATTCCTGCAACTCTTTCATAGCAGCTGCATTATTTGAAGCATTGTCAAGAGTGAAATGGCCGACCTATGGTTTTCAGTAAGGTTCTTGGTATCGACACATGGACACATACCTTTGATGTAATACAGGCGCGATCAATGAGGGACATGATGGCCTCAGCAATGTTTTTACCTGTATGTGCACCCATGAGGCGGTGAAAGCCAATTAGAGCAGCTTTCAGAGAGAGATTGTTATTAGCATCCCGGGCAATCCAGTGTGATGTAACAGCCAGATATGGGGATAAGGATCTACTTGACCAGATATCCGCGGTGAAACTTATTCGACCACATGATTTCTTGCAGTTACAGGACAATGTCATCAATACTCTTGGCACCAAGGAGATGACCTACAGAAAGTTTGTCACGCAATTCCATGAAGGCTTTTGCCCATTCAATGGTAATTTTTTCACGTATTGTGTCACGATGTGGGATGTGTTTGAGTTCAGGTTGGAGAAGCCAGCAGATATCACGAAATTCAGGGCAGTCTACTACACGAAGTGACTGGGTTCAAAAGGGTAAGGTAAGACAGAAGTCAAGTAGGGCAACGCTCGCCTGGTCATCCACGACGATGAAGCAAATAAGAAATTGGATGAATACAGCATAACTGTACTCAGGAAGCCCATGCCCAGGCGAGCCTTCCTGCACGGCAGGCTTATCTTGCGCATCTAAAGACTTGTGCTTCCAGTTGTGAGTCTTGGCAGCATCCTTGTACAAGGCCAAATGCTTCACGACCAGGTGTTTCCGAAGGTTACTGTTACCCGTATTTGGACCATAGCAGCGTGCCTTCTCTTCACTAAGGCCCTCCATCCTGATGCTTCATCAGAATCATGGTGTGAATAATATGTGATGACTTACAAACACGCATTGCACCGTCTCATCTTCACACCATCCTCATTACAAAACTCGTCAAAAAAGACTTCCATATCACTGACTGGAGGCCCAGTGTCAGAGTCTAAAGTGGCAAGAGTGTTGGATTGCGGAGTGAGTAAGCCTTTTGAGTGATCAGGAGCTGGTTCATCCTGGGGACCGTCACTATCACTGGTGATGTTGGGAAGCTTGAATTCTTCACCACTGCTGTCATGTGCGACGGGCTTGATTGCAGTACACTTATGGACGTCAAAGCAAAATCCTCATTAGAATTATATCATGATTGAACTCACCGGCACACGGGTCCGAGCATACCGATCCTGGCCAGTTGATGGACGAGAGGGCACCAGAGCAGCAGGAATTGAAGAGTCTTGCGGGTCTGCGGGGACAACTTGGCCTTTGTAGTGGTGGTAGTAGACTAAGTTGTGGGCAACAGTTATAACCCCCAGCATCGAACAATATCAAACTCACCGGCACACGGGAATGAGTATGCCGCACCTGGCCAGTCAAAGGACGAGAGGGCACCCAGGCAGCAGGAGCCAGCAAGTCTTCGTGTTGGTCCAAGGGGACATTATTGACAACTTTGGCCTTGGGAGCACGTCAAGTGGGCATTGATGCAGATGTGGGACAAAAAAAAAAGGTTTTGCCCCCGCTATATGTAAGTAAATGAACAGACATAAGCAAACAGACCTCCTCAAGGCCTCAAGCCTCATGCATCATGTGATGTCGCACGTGTGCACCTTGCCGAACATCATCAAGTCATTGCACCGCGCAAACAATTTACAGTTACACTGACACTAAGACATAAGAGTGTACAAATTGACAGTATGATGACAGACTAAAAAGACGTGAGGTATCAAAGTGACTTGTTTCGTTTCGGTAATGCCTGCCATTCCACGAGCTCCCCACTTTTGCAATCCACTGCAGCTTCCCTGCATCTCTTGGAACCCGAATGTACGGCCAACTTCTCGGTAAGGGGGAGAATAAGTGCCTGCTTTGTGGCAGGTTCGACGGCTGGCCAAGGGACGCTTGTCAATGTATCATCGATAGCTTCAGTAATGACAGTGATAATGACCTCGTGGTCACTGAGGGCGTCCATGCGTTCATTGTAGTCTTTGAGTTGCTTTTGGAAATCCTCTTCCTCTTGCAATGGCCCAACGGCAGTGGACGGCTTCAAAGATGACGCGCGACAAGCATGACAGATGACACCCTTTATGTTGAGACTGTGAGGATGACTCGGAGGCGCATCCGGCCATTTCCTATGACGAACAGCAAGTAGCTCCTTCAAAACAGACAGGAGATTACTGAGAGGGGTATTGTCACAAAAGATGAGGTTGTCAAGTTCTTCTACACCACGCATGAACGTAAGTTTTCCTGGTCCTCCAGAGTTTCCGAAGACTTGTGGGTTGAAGATTGAGTTGACAAGACCAGATAGTTCTTCCGTCACCATTTTAGCTTGGACATAGTGGGTAGCCATCTACAGCAAAACAAAGAACGCGGACTCGATGTCGTGAATGAAAGTGTGGCTGATCTTGGGGTTCACAATGAGGTCCGCCGCCATAAACTGCCATGTACCCTGCAAAACAATTTTCTTGTTAAGTTCCAGATGGAGGAATCAAAATAACATACCGTACGAGAGGGCTGGCGAGCACCCCCCACAGATGGGTCGTCCGGGTCGACCAATTTACAAAGGTCTCAGTCGATGAGCAGCCCACCTTCAAAGTCTGAGCACTCCATCAATAGGATGTTGTTGGGGCTGATATCGCGATGAAGGATCCTGCATTTATTGTAGGCGTCGCAATGAGCTGGAAACAGTCAGTCGGCAGTCAACAAAAGTAGAGAGGGCCGAATATGCACCAATCAATGCTGCGAGAATGGCACATACCATGTCCTTACTGCATCGGAAGGTTTCCAACCTTTTGCCGACATCATCAAGGATTAATCGGTGGTGGCGGTGGGGGGTGAATTCATGTTTCGACAACGTCAGCGCCCAATGTGCATTAGAAAACCAGTTAGTATGTGTAGAGTGATAGATATCCTCGCCGACATCACCAGAGGCTGAGCAACGAGGGACATTGGGTACCCCTGTGTCATTAAGCATCAGCATAGATCTCACCCTCCCTCTTTATTCCATCGCAGTCAACCCTCCAGGAATCCTTGAAGAAGACAATACAATTCCTTTCGATGTCGTATGCGATTGATGTGCGAGTCGCAGTGGCCAGGAGGTGTATAAAATCGGCCTGACAGGTGGTTTGATAACATAGCTGCCGTATCCAGACTTGGGCCTGTTGAAGAGGGACATTGACAACAAGAAGCTTCTGAGAAATAGAGAATTCTTTGTTAGCATCAATGGCTTTCCGTGTCTCAGCTTGTGCCAGTGTGGCATAGCGAACACTGTCATTGTGTCCTCACATCGATCTATCTGTGATTCTGTGTTGTCATAATGGGTGAAAAAGTCCAATAGCACAGGATCTTGTTGATAGTAAATAGGTGCGGTGACGATTGCGCCACTCCGATCCCATCGAATGGGCCGTGCGTAATCCCTAATGATGAGGACGCTGAAGACATGTGTGCGATACTGGCAGTCTAGTTGCAAAGCCGCATAAGTAGTAATCTGACCAGCCGTTATGACCCCTTTGGTCTTTTGACTCATGAATCAAGTGGGGCTTTCATCCGTGAGATGGGTCGAGAAGGCGTCTTCTTCTGGTCTGTTTTTGAACTTGATGAAGAGGTCGCTGAGAGCGGAGTTGTTTTCGGTGATGTCTTTGTTCTCTTCGTCGTAAACTGTGCAATTGGGCGAGAAAGAAACTGAGTGCCCTGGTGAGGGCCTTGTCTGGCGAGTGTGATGTTTTGCGAATGTAGATCGTTTTGAGGTGTGGTTGAACAATTTCGATCTAAGAGCTCTTTTTCAGTACCTACTACCTATAATGCTCTGGAAGATCCAATTACTCACAAATGTCCAGTACATCAAGGTCTCGGACTGAAGTTCGACTAGAGGATCAAACATGCCGTGTTCGAATTTGAAGCCCGAAGGTTGTGAACCCAGAAGAAAGGTGGAAATAAATTCTTGAGGAGGCATAGGGCCGAGAAAAAAGGGAGCCATCTCCCGTGACATGATACGAAAGATCTGATCTCGTGAGAGGTAACTTGCGTTGAGATACCCAGTCGTCGAGCTGTGAGTGTGTACTGGGTTCCCATAAGCGATGGATGTGTTGGAGTTTGGGGGTGTGACCACTAGCATCGTGAGGGACTCAGGTGTGCACTGTACAGGGAGATAGTTCACAAAAAAAGAGACCGAGTATGCAAGGCTGCGTATGCAATGCAATCTTCGCTCGCTCAGTCACCAAAGAGGATAGGCTTACAGTGGCTTAGCCACCTGGCAAGTCGAGATTGGAGCCAAGCGGAACCCAAACAGACTCATCCAAATGGGGATTTGAGTTTGTGCTCGGCTATATCCAGCTATGTACAAGCCGGCTGTGGCTCGTGACTAAAGCCGGGAATAGCCGTGAGTTCCTGCAACACTAGCCCCATCCAGTGTGGCCGAAGTCCACACGGCCTGACCTAAGCGAACACTTCCTGCTCAGCTACCCTATCGCAGAGATCCAGGCAGATATCATCAACTCGCTATACAGCCTGCATGGACAGAGTGGGGATGCGATCGTGCGCCATGCAACGAGGATCGTGAAGAGTATGCTCAACAGTCAAATGTTCCCATCGTCTACCCTTCCCGGCTTCTTGTCCATGGTTGGCGTACTGTGAACCCTTACTTGCGGAGGCTGGGTCTACATAACATCCAGTGACAACCACGATGTTCATGACGTCCTCATGATCCTGTATATTGTGCTCAATTTGCCTTGGATGTTCGGTAATATTCGACTCTTGCGGGGACGGGCATGTAGGCAAAGGTGTGTGCTAGCAATCCCGAGTCATTTGCATGCACCAAGAATGTCGTCATTATGTCAGAATCAGAGTCGCTTACCTGTAAGTAATCGTCTTTCTGTCAACAGTTTCTTGATGGTTGACGTTTAGGGGATCACGGAGGACGGAGGTTTGACACTCCTGAAATTTGGGATCACCAAATCACACTCAGGGATGTGCTCAACACATTTACATCCTTACATCTTTCTGCTAGTGGTTGGTCTCGTCAGAGTTGGAAGCATGTTTGCAGTAGTAGATACTACTAATAGAGCAGTGTGCCAGTGAGGTATAGTGTGTTGAAGTTGATGGTGTCATTGAGCATGGTTGGACCAAGAAAAATGTGGAATTGTCATTGTTGGATAGCGCTACGCGAGCCAATTAATAGGTTTTCAGGTTTCAGTATGTTTTAGCCGTTTTGGGGGTTTTTCCCGCCCTATTTACAAATAGGTTTTTGCAAAATCACCTCAAGTTTTCAGGTTTTGATGTTTTTGCTGTTTTTCACCGTTTTAGGTGGTTTTTTATGGTTTTTTGTGGGAAAAAACCCCCAAAAACAAGTACTGATGCAGTTCCACACTGGACACTGAGGTTGGTAAAAATTCATGTCAAGATCGTTCATGCAAATTGTTATGGGCAGTTGCTCGGCGCCGGATCACGCGATCACGGGTCTCTCACGGCTGGGCTCAACCCAACTCATCACTTGGGTTCACAAAGCTCATAAAAGTCAGAAGGTGGGTCAGATATACAATGGAAATAAATGCAGAACTCAGTGCCAGACTGCCAGTGACGCACGTGGACTGATACATGATAGTTGAGATAGCTTCATGGCCATTGTAGCCGACGTCTAGTCAATGACTAGATGTGCTCTTGATCTCAAAGTGTCGACATGTGCCATTGCCTCTCGAGTCTCAACGAAAGAGCCATCGCGATTTCCGTATCTAGGTGTAGTTGGCAATCGTCAGGAATCGGGCATAACTTTGGTTTGAGGGTCTAATGGTTAGCACCCAATCCTATCCTAACCTAGGTGCAAGGGGGTGGCAGGACCGGAAAATTTGACATGACGTCAGAATTTCTTTTTCGGCAGTTTTCGGCCCCCCTCCCCCCCCCCCACTCGCTATTGTGTCTGCTGCATTTATGTGCAGCCTTCGTGACTCAAGTACGACATATCCCCGACCAAGGCGGCCACCCATGTAAAATTTCATGCCGTGCAGAAGGGTGCATGACCATTTGCGACCACCTTTGACTACCTGACCTAGTTGGGCTCTACATAGCACACTGTTTGTGTTCCTGAACCTGCAGCACTTGCATGCGGGCTTAGCGGTGAAACATCGACGCGTTTTCGGCCATTGCGAATTACCTCACGGAATATCATGCCCCGCGGAGGCATGCACACCTGCAGTGACTGGCTTTGCACTTGGATCCTCACCCACTATCGTTTCACTGCTGCATTTGCGTGCGGCCTTAGTAACTTGAAAACAACACATCCCCGACCAAGGCGGCCATCCATGCAAAGTATTGTGCTGTGCAGAAGCATGTGTGACCGTTTCTGACCACCTAGACCACCCAGCCTTCATAGCACACCAGTTTCGTTCCTGAACCCGCAGCACTCTCACGCGGGCTTAGCAATTTGACACTGACGTGTATGTTGCTACTGCAAACTCCCCCACGACATATCATGCCCCGCGGAGGCATGCACACTGGCTTGCATCGCTCCACAACCCCAAATTCTATTGAGAACTGCAAGACTTGTCGAGTCTGATTCTTCTAAGTGACAGTGGTGAGGAGATAATGGAGGAGTTGGAGGGAATGATTGGAAGCCTTAAGTACATGTGATTAGCAGCTAAAAGCCCAACAAAGTCAAAAACATCGAAGTCAAAAAGTGAGGAGTACAGCCGCTAGGGGGTCACCGGTCACTTCCTAATTAGGAAGGTCCAAATTTTTTCCCGGCCTCCACCGCACCACCCCCCCCCCCCCAACGTCCTGTTCGGGATTCCGGTCCCGCCACCCCCTTGCCTAGTGTTGCCGCGAGTCGATGCGGTCCGAGTCGAGTTGGCAACTCGACACCAACTCTAACTCGGGAGTTCACACCGGTGCAACTCGGGAGTTCAGATGCGGACGTGAACCAATGGGAAGCCTTAGATTTTGAAGGTTCCCACGCCCCTTCCGCCCAGCGTCCTTAAGCAGAATGCCTTGTACTCGACGAAATTATAGTATATACAAGCTGTAACCTATATACTATCATCAGGCTCATCCATGCTGCGCAATAAATCCAGAAGTTCGTCGTTCTTCCCAAGAGAAACGAGCTCATTAATCGCTGCCTCTGTTGCGCGCTCGATGGAGTAGTCGTCTTCTGTTGCGACCAGACCAGATGTAAAGTCAAGGCGGCCTTGCTTATATACGTGCTTCAAGACCTGAAGAACCTCAAGCAGTGCAGATGAGAGGAGGTTCCGACGCAGGGCGCAAGTCTCCTTGCTCGATGAGAAGATGCGTTCACAGGAGACAGACGACGCCTGAACAGGCAAAATATCAACGGCAACTTTAAACATAAGTGGAAAATCTGTCTCAATTGCCTATTGACATGGTATGTCAGTTGAAGAGACGCAATCCGACTCCATAGGAGGACTTACCTCCCAAAAGCAAACAAGATCAAATTTCTCATCCATCGTACGCAGAGGCGCCTGCTTCCAACGATAGATCTCACTCTTGACAACAGTGAGGTCTCGGGCAGCATCCTCGGCATCTTGACTGGCCATTTGTTCAGCCGTGAGGGTATTAGTTGGAGGGGGTGATGCAGACGATTGGGTGCTCAGGTAGGGAGAGGACGAGCGACTCCGAGTCAATGCGTTTGAAGTGGAAGGGAGGCAGGCAGTGCGACGGACGGCGGTCAAGCTAGAAAGGCCTGCGAACCCAGTGGCCTGCGAATGGCTAGCTGATGTCACGATATTCAGCCGAGGCACTGCGGCCAGACGAGGTCCTGCTTGAGGTTCTGGACGTCTCCGCTGTCTTGCCCTTTCTGCCAGACGCGTGGACCGGGCGTATAGTAGCATCTGACCTCGACATTAGCAATGTGCGGCCAATGAACTATTCGAAATATTCACCGCTTCTTCGAGCCAGATTTCTGCTGCAACACAATCACGCAGCTCCCACTGCTGTTCCATCCACTGGAACTTTGTTCGGGGGTTGAGAACTAGATAAACAACGTGTTGGAAATGGAATAGTATCATAGCAGGCCCGGTAAACGTACTCATTGCTAGCGCGTAAATTTTGTTGCGACGGCCTTTTGAAACGTATTCCATAATTTTTGCGACGCCAAGGCCAATATAATGTGACATTTCGGGGATGGCAAGTGCGAGGGTTTTCCACAATTCGACGAGCTTTTCATAAACGGGAAGGGCCATAGCAAGAGTAGGCGTCTTCTCTGCTGCGAGCAGCTCCTGAGCCCGATGGGCGATCTCAAGTATCTGATGGATATGTCCTAAGACTTCATACTGTTTGCTTGTGAAGAGGCGGTGCGTATGGTCGGCCATGGAAGGTCGTTGTAGGAAATTTTGGATTGGCTATATCGACACAAGTCAGCGACTCGGAATGTCTTGAACAATGAAGAAAAGGCTTTACCGGATAAAGCTCCATTGTACGGTCAATCATATTGTATGTGGACGACCATCGCGTCTCGCAATCACGAAGCAGCTGGACTACCCTAATTATCTCACCCCATGTATTTGACTTGTTGCCGTCCTCAATGGCACGCTTGAGCTCCTTACGACGACCCCCAGATGCACGGCAGACGCCTACAATCCCCCGTGTTTGGTTCACAGGATCAGAGTTGAGTGCTTCGGCATAGCTGGTGAGATCATCGACCGGAATGTCAGCACCACATTCCACCACGGGAGAGAAGGGATTATCCTTCATCTCCTTCAGCATGGTCTGAATGGCAATGTTGACGATGTGGGGAAAGCATCTGCATAGACACAGTCAATGGGTGCTGGAGTGAGGCGTCAATAAAATAAATACCGGATGCGATTACCTATACGGTCGAATGGAATTCCTTCGTTTCTTAGATACAGCTCAAGCCATTCCATTAAAGTGTCACAGTTTGATGCGTTGTCTAAGGTGAACTGGCCGAGCTGCCCAAACAAGATAAGATGGTGTAATGCTGGACTCGGAACTGACCTCACCTTCCCGAGCAAGTGGGCCTCTTTGAGTATGTCGAATATAATCTTGGCGATGTTATTTCCGTCGTGTTTGCCATCAACAACTCGAAACGCAAGGAGGCGACTGTCTAATTGAAGGTGACCTGAGATGTCACGCGAGAGGAAATGGGAAGTGAGTGCCATGAACGAAACAAGGTTCGGGTCGCTCCAAAGGTCCGATGAAAAAGAGACGCGACCCAGAGACTTCTATTGTATATATTAATATGTAGCAATAAATACGAGTAGCAGATAGGGACTGACTCGATAACATGTTTTCAATTGCTGGTGCTCCTGCTCGTACGCTGCAAAGACAAGTTCAGTAAGTTTTGTACGGTGGGGAAGATCTTTCTCGGTGATGTTGCCGTGACCATAGACGACAAAGTCACGAAATTCGGGACATTCAACGATATTGATAGACTGTATTAGCTGTTAGAATTTGTCGGGCGGTACAGAAATGGGAAATACCTGATCATCAACTACGATCCATTTTACGAGACGCCCCAGCCACTCCTTGAGATTAAATGGCTCATCGCTAGAAGGCTCATTCATGTTTGCGTCGGCAGGTTTGTCTGAGTGCTTGAGGTTGAGTAACTTGCACAGGCGCTCATACTCCTCGGAATGGGCCCCCTTGAGGTGTTTCCGAATAGTTGTGACAACGCCGTCCCCATTCTTCCAACATTTCCATTCACTGGAAAATATCATCAGTACCACACACCCTGAGTATCGTAAATGACTTACCGGCATAGTTTGCAGCTTATATGAGTAGTACGAGGCTTCTCCATGAGGGGTGGATTACTCGCTGATGGTGGATCTGGGGGTGGCACATCAGACTCAACAGCACGCACGAAGTACCAGCAGTCCGTTGCGGCAGATTGTTGCCTCCCTGTAGGCCTTCGGTTTTGGGAAAGAGATGAGTAGGACGCCGTGGGGAGAGAGGCCGACGAGGAGGGGATTGGGACAGAGGGCCCTGATGCTGGAAGGGCCAGCGGTGAGGTCATCGCAGGTGCTGGGCTATCGTTAGACGCAGGTGGGCCAACCCCACAACTGGCAGCTATGGGCCCAGTATCAAGTGACGCTGGGACACGAGGGCGCTTTGGCGGCTTTGCATGTGGCTTTGACCCAGGTGCAGCAGTACCACTGGCAGCCTTTCGCTTGGCAACCCTAGTTGGAGCAGAAGGTAGCTGTGCATCAAAGGTGACTGGAGGGAGGTGTATACGGCCAGGAATCTGTTGCTGAGGTTGCTGAAGTTCTTGGGCAGCGTGCATAGGTGTTAGACTAGCAGCATTACGATTGGGTGATGGATGTATGTACATATTAGTGATCCGGGAATGATGACCATCATGAAGTGTGTTGGCGAGGGTGTTGTGACTCGGATTGTAGTTGTATACACCGGCATAGTGGTTCTGACCAGTGGGAGGACCCCTTGAGCGAGGACTGAAGGGCGAGTGACTTGAAGGGTTTGCTGTGCGAGCTCGGGACGGTGTCTGGAATGGAGCCAATGACCGTGGATAGTACCCCAAAGGGTAGTTGCCCTGCTGAAGTGCAGGCCATGAGGCAGGGCATTTGCAGCTTTGCGAATCGAGGCAAGAGCAAAGGCTACTCATGGAAGGTGGGAAAGGAGCATGCGCACGATAGTTTTTCCGTTTGCAGGGCTCCAATTCTTTACGATTACAATATATTCATTCACTATGATGGTACAGAGTATATTACAGACTACAAGAAGTCCTTATTTTGTAGAGGAATGGAGGTATACCAAATATACAACAAGGGAGAATTTTGCGGGGCATTTTTTGGGCCAACTCCCGAGTTGCACCGGTGTGAACTCCCGAGTTAGAGTTGGTCCGAGTTGTCGAAAGTCCGGTCCGAGTTAGAGTTCACACCGGTGTGGACTCTAACTCGCGGCAACACTACCCTTGCCTAGGTGGATCCTAAATAACTCCAAATAGATGTTGGATAGGAAAATGTAATAGGATGTAGGCTTATGGGAAGTCACCCGTTATACGAGGCACCTTTTGGACACAATATAACACTGACATCCTGACCATACCGGATGAAGGAGGCGAAGGCTAGGAAACTTGCCGATTTGGTTTTTATCATTATTTTGATCTCGACATTTTCGTGCATGCAGTGAAGCTTAAATTAGAAAATTTCAATTACTAGTCTCTTGTCTCGCTCCCCATTATTTATATGCTAGGTGTGTTGCCATAAACTTTCCTTCTATTGTGGCGGTGGGTTGCACACAGTAGGGGTACAGCAACTCCCATTTAGGGTGTGCCGCACCCTCGCACACCTTCCAAATGTCTCACTCTATCGCTCCTTGGGCCGACTCGCCCGAACCACGGTTCCTCCACAAATAGGATATCATCCGAATCGTTGGTTTCGAGGGCATGCATCGCCTAATTACGCATGCAGGGACTTAGGTGTTATAAGTAGATGCCAGCACTCACGGATGGGGTATGGATAACTTCCCGCAGGGATTTGGGGCTTCAAATCGTCTTCAAACTTCAAATTTTTGGTCGATATTGGTCAATAGATCTCGCTTGTGATGACCAAGCACGGTAACTACAAGACGCTTGCTTCAACTTCAAATTTGAAGAGGCCCCCCCTTTTCAAACCTGTGTTCAAATCCAAATATAGTATGCGGAGATTTAAACAGGTTCACTGTCGGAGTTATGATTACTCAAATCTGGCTGATCAAATCTGGCTGATCTGGCTGAGGCATGAAGCCATGAGCATACAATATCCAATTCACCATCACTGACTGTGTTTCCTACGGGAAGTTGTCCTGAGGCTTGGCCCACTGTTGCTCGGGAGTATCCATATGGTTTGTGTAGCTTCTGCCCTTGGGTGTTACTGGCTCATACCCGATGGCGTCCTTCACCGCCTCCGCCTCGTCCGTGGCTTTTTTTGCATGTGTTCTGAGTCAGCTGTTCCGCCATTCTCTTGGTGCCATAGCTGCAACTACTTTTTCTCGTTCCTTCTTTGTTGTCTATGGTCGGGCTAAGACCCTTTTCTCGGCCCCGCCGCCGGTTGCTGCAGCTGTGTGAAGAGGAGTATTAGGTCTATTGTATACAGTACCCGCTGAACCTGGTGGGTACCAACTCCTGTGCCAACTTTCCCAACCCAGTTCACTTGCTCGTGTGTTCATGAACTGCACTGCCAAGCCAGTTTGCTATCTCAGGTCGGCATATGTGGCTCAGCTCAGCTGGCTCAGACATGTGTTGAACCGAGCCATGGCGGCATGAACTAATAATGGTACCGTTGCTAGTGTCGCCACGATTCGACGCACAGCCATCAGAATTACTCAGGTCGAGCGTATAAAGGTGAGAGCAGTTGAGGAAGAAGAGGACATCGACAAAGATATCCGCCATGAAATCTACTCTCATCCTCACCGCGACCTGTCTTCTCGCCGCTGCCGCCGCCGCACACGGTAGTGTGGTCAAGGTCAAGTCCAGCTCCGCGCAGAACCCCTCCTCAGGCGCTGCGTCTGTCACTTCTAATGCGAGCTACTCCTCTGGCACTCCCGGTAAGTAACGCGAGTCGCGCTCCACAGGCGTACACACGCTGAGTATAATATGGCATCCCATCAGGCATCTCGACAGGCTCCGCGCAGAACCCCTCGGGCACTGCGTCTGTCTCTTATAGTGCGAGCCACGCCTCTGGCACTTCCGGTAAGCAACGCGAGTCGCGCTCCACAGGCGTACACACGCTGAGTATAATGTGGCATCCTATCAGGCATCTCGTCAGGCATCCCATCAGGCATCTCGTCGGGCGCCCCGTCAGGCTTGCCCACCGGCACGCCCCTCGCGTCGACATTTACGCCCAAGACGACGTACACTACGGGCACCGTATCCGCCTGAGGAATTGGAGTTGTTACGCTCCAATACGTATGACTCGGTTTTCGTCTCTTCCCTCTTCTCGAACGTTCGCGGGACTCGGCCCAACATGTTGACTCGACGCTTTGTATGACTCGGCCATTCTCGTAGTTCTCGTATTAGAAATTCGGAGGGCCCTTCGGGCCCTCCTCAATTCTATTTTCGCGCTTTAGCTTTGCATTGGTCGTCTTCATGAGAAAATTGCTCACATAAAATTTCACAGCGCAGTAATGTACGCAAGTAAGGCGAACATTTGGTCAGACAGCAGAAAGTCACACGACATCGTGGTCGTGCTAAGCAGATCTTCTTTCGATCACATTTCGCTGCCGTCGCCACTGGCAACCCCGCGCACCCTCGACGGTGATGACTGCAGGAACAGCAATGGAACCACCTACCGGCGTCACCTGTCGCGCGCGTCCTCGATGACTACAACGACAGGGACTGCGAAGTGGGCAGGGCACATCGCCGTGGCTACACTAAGCTGTGGTACGCACTGCGAGGCGCCAGAAGCGTGTCTCGCTACCCGCGCCCAGGCTTACTATCTGAACTTTGCGCCCGCCAGCAAGACGGAACCAGGCCTCCAGAAGGTCATCGATCCCCCGTGAGCGGGGGTAAGTACCTATGTTTATCAAAGGGGGGCGAGTCTGTTAGAGGTGTGCACGAGGGACCAGTGCAGCGATGTAAGGATCAACGAGATAGCCTTTCTGAACAGCAGAGAGACGTGCGATGGCGGCGTCATTATCAGTGGCACGGATGGGAGCATCATTGTCAGCCATGGTTACTATCAAGATAAAAGGCGCGTGTCGGTTCAGGTCAGGCAAAAGTAAGCAATGACTTCATCACTGATAATGTTAGCGCATAGTATTGGCTCTTTACGGGTCTCCATAAAGTGCTACCGAATCATAGTAGTACCAATGATTTACGTAAAACCCCATGCAGCGAGACGAGAAGGGAAATAAGTAACAATATGCGAACGAACGGGCCAAAGAAAGTGAGGGGAAAAAAGGGAGGATATAGGATTCGTTATCGAGTCGTACAATAAGCTAGTGACACAAGACACGAAACTGAATATGCAAGCAAACCCGCGTCACAACAGTTGGATTGAGTCTATCAGAGTCCATCGTCTTCTCAGCGATCCGTGCACATCAAACCGGAGCCCTTCAACAAGGTAGCGAAATACGACCACGCTTTCGGATTGTCAACCGCGAGATCGTCCAGGATTTCCACCAAACCGTTAAACCCATCCACGAACTCGGCGCGGCTGCACAAGTCCTTCTCCCGGACGCGAACAAAGAGGTCGCTCAGCAGCTCCACATCTGGGTCCTTCATCTCGATGGATTTCATGACCAAGGCATCCACAAGCCGGTGTCGATGTTCGGTCGGAAGGCTGGAAAAGTATGACTCGGCCTCCTCGAGTCTGCGGATGTCGAAGAATTCCTTGACATCCTCGGCAATCTTCGCCTTGGCCTCATCATCCGAGATCGCAGCCGGAGCGGATATGTCACCCTCTCCCGCTGCTTCGTCCGCTTCCGACGCAGCAGGTGTAGATGGCTTCGACTCTTCTCCTACATGCTTAGTTCGCGGGGATAACTGGAGGTTCCGTCGCTGCTGAGGGGGCTCAGGAGGGCCGCCGACACCAAGATCCACACTAGGTTTGCGGTTAGGACGGCTACTCTTTGACGTAGGAGGATCCACGGTAACGTCCGAGCTCTGGAGCATCGAGAACATGTTCGAGCTTGACGCTGTTCGTGATATTGGCGAATCACGGCTCTCGGGGTCGCCCTTCTTGCTACTGAAGACACTGGTTGGAGCAAAGGACATTGGCGCAACCTTGTTGATTTTTCCGAATTGTGAGAGATCTCCCGCCTTGGGTTGTGCACGGGCAGCGCTGGCGCCAGCGACAGACCACCCATCAGGGTGTAGTACATCCGCTACCTCGCGGTTGCCACCGCGACGAGATCCGCCACGCGACATGCTGGCATGAATATTCTCCCGCAAGATGGCGTCTATTTTTTGCGCAAGCGTCTCTTTGGCAGCCTATACAAAAATCATCAGTCATGAGCGTCTCATGGTCTTGGTGAGGACCTACGGCTTCATGAACTTGGGCAATCGTCGTAGGAGTAGCAACGGCATTATGAGGAATCCATTTACGTTCACGGAGATCGATAACGTCCTAGGTAGTAGGCGCATCAATCAATATATCGTCGTACAAGGAAAAGGTGCACAAACTTGGAGCACAAACACCATGCGCGCATTGACGTTTTTGTTTTTCGTCAAATCCCGCATACGTGAGAAGTATACGTCGAGGTGCGCTCGGGCTTTGGGTGTATCAAGCAGGCTACCAACTGTAGTCAGGAGCTTGCAAAAGCTCTATATTTCCTCTTCCTCGGGGTTTTCTATGTTTCTAAGGAGTTTCTTAATGCACTCGTGCATGATACGCTCCGTCAGCATCTGCAGCTTGAAGAGCTCGCCGATGAAACGGACGAGGCCCAATCCGCGACGTCTTGCCAGTGCCTTGGCCGCAGCAGAATACTCGTCCGAGTACAATTCAGACTCATCGCCTCCCTTGGTTATCTCACCGGCTTTCTTGGTGCCTTGGACCTGCGCCGCGGCGACCCAACCACGCTCGAAGTCCTCCTGACAGCGATTGAGCAAGTACTTTCTGAACAAATTACCGCCTGCGAATGGCTTGCCCTCTGAATTCTTGATACCGTCGTCCTGAACCTTCGGGCTAATTTGTTCCATCATCTTGCGACATAGACGTGCACATATCTCGGAAAACATCTCTTCATCGGTCGCCTTCTCGAAAACAAGCTTGATGACTCGGAATAGCGTGCGACCGTCCTCTTCCTTCTCCGACTTGTTCGCCCACGCGATGACCTCATCTGAGATAGAGTCGAAGCGCTCTATGGTGAGCTCATTCAGCAGTGCCTTGACTTTGCGCTCAACGACTATGGGTGACTCGCGGCCGAGGCTAGAACCGTCACGATGCGTGCTCACAGCCACCCAGAGGTTTGCGGATACCTTAAGAAGAGTGACGTGTTCCATGGGAGGGGTGAAGTAGCATTGTGAAGTAACAGGGGAAATGGAATCAAGTTAGCGCGAGCTGCGATCTGGGCCACATGGGTGCGCACCTGGTCCACTTCGCTTTCCCAGATCCTGTCGTTGACCTCGTCGGCTATATTCCGAACGAGGTTGTCCTCAATGAGCCCGATGTTGAAGCCTCCGTCACGCGCGAGTGCATCGAACCATTCGCGTCTGACCCGACTTTGATACACCAGTAGGACCTTTTTTCCGTTCACTCGCAACCTCCTGGGGTGCCGCTCGAGTGCGACAAAGAAAGCTTTCAGGGATTCGGAGTGAGCCGTGGGCCAGAGTCCAGATTGCGCCATGAAATGAAGCATCGTATTCTTGGCCTCCAGCATTTCCTCCCAGCTCAAGTCTTCGTCGTTTCGAATATTCTTTGACGGCCTCAGATCTGTGAAGTAGTCAAGCTCGACGTACTCGAGATTATCTATTTTATCCAGGGCATATGAGGCCGGCTGCGGTACGATCCAATCACTGACGCGACGGGTAGGGTCGAATGGGTTGAGCCTTGGTTTTTTCTTTTCAACCTCTCTGCGCTGTTCCTCTGCCTCTTTTTCGAGTTGCGCGCGTCGGACCTCGTTCACTTCGTAGGCCTGCCGGCTCCGATTGTCCTGCTCCGCCCGGTCTTGCTCGAGTTGGGCATTCCAAGCAGCGACACTAGCGTCATAGCCCCGGGTCCATAGCTCTCTCAACTGACGGGCGGCCTCCTCTGCTATGAAGGGAATATTCCCGTGGTGAGCGAAAACGCAATGCCGTATGAATTCCCACTCGGGTCCTTCAAAATTCGGACAAACCATCTGAGTTGGGTCGTCGATTACACGAGGCATGTGTAAGATGTAAATAGATGAGGGAGAACTATTGAGGGATAATGAAGCTCTTTGGACCGATGTACTGGCCGTATTTTGGCAGGAGTGGCGACACGGGACTCGGGAGAGATGACACGTGCCCCAGTCGAACGTTGGTGCCGGCGGTTCATAGTCAGAAAGGTGAGAGGAAAAAAAGGAATACTTGAATCCGGCGGCCCCGGTGGCTTGTTTGCGCGCGCACGTCCAGTCACACGTCTCAAGCAAATGCCCAAGGTTCGTGCTCTGTCTCATTATATCCCGATTGAAAACCCAAAATTATATAGGGACCAGAGCCTCCCTGTCAAGCTGAAGGTAAGTTGTGGTGTTACCATCGTAATTCCCGGATTGATCTCGTTTCACATACTTTTCCAGCATGCGCTCTCCAGACGTGCTTGTCCAAAAATACATACTCTCCAGAAAAGTGCGCAGAGAATATGCGTAATCTATACAAATGCTGTCAGGACCTGTACGACGTGACGGAGGACAGAGGCGACTCGTCTGCCTGTCCTATGCCGAGCGTGGTGCGCCGGTGGCTAAATGCGCACCCTGGACCCGAGTAGTGAGATACATGATACCATTGTTGCGACGTTAACACTGTACAGTTGTCTATCAACCGGTATCGAGAGGTGGATGGTACATTATCACGCGTGCTACTACGCCCACATCGCCTTGAACTTGACGTTAAACTCGTTGGTAATTTTGTTGACAATCTCGTAAACCCTCCAGTCCCTGTCGGGTACGCCTCGCGGTCTCTTGAAAGCAGCCGGATCGCGATCTGCCTCGCCTCCTTCGCCGTCGCTACCACCTGCCTCCTCTTCCTCCCCCCGCCCGGTTGGGTCGAGAGAATGATACCCGCTGTCCCCTGCATCCACTGTGTCGTCATCCCGTTCCGCAGCCCGGACTAGTACAGAGTCCCTCGACGTCTTCAGCAGCAGATTTTCGAGATCGCCTCGGATGGTGTCCAAGACGAGCTGGAACGTCTCGAGGTCGTACCACACATCGCCGCGGCGGATTCCATTCATGTTCACGAGCGCGTCCACCTGTCCATGCACGAAGAAGTCATACAAGTAGGCGTTGAGGGGCAGCTCGGGATCGAGGATGCTCTCGACGGTCGGGATTGAGTGCTCGTTAAGGTGGACCCCGCGCCGTACGGTGCGCACGAGCTCTCCAACACCGCCAAAGGCGTCGCCGTGGCCCGACGTAGCGACGAACAGCGACCGCGCTTTGGGTCGTACCGCCGTCTGGGAAATGTGAGCGAACAGGGCCGTCTGAGGGCACGTCGACATGTCAGAGGGTCCGAAGGTTATTCCGCTAAGCGGTAGCCGATCGTCGGGCCCCAGTTCGTTTGCGTGCTGCGACGAGAATGCCAGCGCGTATGCGCTAAAATTCCCAGAGTTTCCTTTTGGTGTCCGATTAGGAATGCTCGGGCTTCTGGGTGTAGAGGCGGCAACACTACGCGGGAAGGACCCTTTTGTATGAGGTCGCGGACGTTGCTGGCGCTCGCATAAACCTGGGGCAGATACTTGCGACCAAAGATGTGGCACAGGAGGACCACGAGATCTCGCTCTGCCTGAATGGTGTCGGGTTGGGAGCAAATGCCGTGGATAACGCCACTCTGAAGAAGTGCGGTTGTGGCGAGGTTGCCTGGCTCCGTGTAATAGAGATGGGCGGCTATCCCAAACAGATTGATGGGTTTTCCAGCTTGGTCCAGAAGATGGGCGCGACGCAGGTAATCAATGCTAAACCGGAGGTGATGCAGAAGCTGGCTTTTCCCAACATCGGAGCCGAAACTGATGTGAGGAAGCCGAAGGATGCTACGGATCGCATCGACAGCGTAGGGAGCATAGTTCGAACCATCCAAGAGGTCGAACAAACGCAACACCATGGTCGACGAAAGTGGGAAAGTTCCAGTTAGACGCGGCAGCCTTGAGAGAAGGATTCGGTAGATGCGGTCCAACGGAATTCCATAGAAGATCACTCGACCCAGCAGGTCAAATCCACGACGACCAGCTCGTCCAGCACATTGACGGAACTGTGCATTGGGTGAGACTTGGCACTGCCACGCGAGCAGAGGACTAACCGTGAGCGCGGTTAAAAATGGAGAATCCCCGCAAAAAACAGACGCCTTTGTTGGCGCGTTTATCCCCAGTGCCAGTGTACCTACGATGCATGAACAGATCATCGCCTCGCCACGTCTTACTCAACGTGCAAACATACCTGTCGCGATGACTACTCGAAGGAAGCCAACACGAAAAAGCCTGATGGTCTGTCAACATCTTAGTCGACAAGCAAAAGAAGATGCACACCTCTCTACAAGAACACGATAGGCCTTGTTCAAACCACTATGGTGAACGGCAACCCCTCGCCTTAAAGCCCTGACGAGGGACTCGGGAGTTGAGGTCCAACGGCTCAGTGAGGTGATGTCCTCGAGAAGCTCCTCCTTCGGGTATGCGGACGTACCAGCAAAGGAGAACTGCGGGGAAGGGTCCCCTGGATCGAAATAGCTTTCCCATGTAAGTTCTTCGCTCTGTTGACGGCCATCGTCACGGTCATCTTGGTTCTTCTTTCGGGCGGATGCCTTTTGCGCGGCCCGTTGCTTATCCTTCTGACGCGCCTGCCAGGCCTTCCACTGGCTTACCTTATGCTTCCACTCAGGGCTCTGATCCCTCCAGACTTCTTCAGCCCTTTCGAGAGTGTCCAAAACTCGTTCAGCCATCGACTCACATTCGTGGCGATCGAAATTGAACAGAAGCGCGGGCTAAGCTGGGTGTCATTCCTAGCTACAAGGTGAGTAGTAGTTCGCAAGCCGTACCAGGGAGTTTTCTGCCTTCAGGTCAGAAAGTAGGTGGATGAGACCAGACATGAATCCAGAATGATTAGGCGGTGTGTTGAGTCGTGCTTTGGAAGTTTGCATAATGACAGGGTCTTGGATATGTCGAACTACTCGCTGCAGGGGAGAGGAAAGGTCCAGGGCATCAGGTTCTACAACCAAGCGCGCCAGGATATTCTTGATCTCGGTCTCATAACCCAGCACGTCCTTTTGTCTAATGAACTTGTTGCCTGAAAAGAAGGCAGTAGGGTCAAGTCTCTCCGCATAGGCATCGCCTTGACCACCCTTCAAGACCTCGTGGAGGCGGAGTAAATCTGGGGCTTCCAGAGAGAGATCCGGTGGCATCGTCCCTCCAAAAGATAACGTGGAAACGGGATGAATAAAGCGCATCATTTCGGTAGGCGGACTGCCACCATCCAATCCGAGGAACGGCTCATCTTTCCGGAGTAACTGCGGGAAATACGCGAACTTCCTAAGGTGCGAATAGCGATGAGGATGGTAAATGAATTTGTGCATGAAACCCTTGGATCTCTGGACGCTCTCTAGCCACGCATTGAACTTCTCTGGCTCACCGATTGTCGCAGAGAGCCCACTGAAGGTCAAGTAGTATCAGAAATCGCGCATCGTGTGAGTTCGGCGAACTACGTACATGATGGGACAAGGCGCCAGCAGAATAATTTGCTCCCAAACCGTTCCGCCTTCGTGCTGGCCGATGGTGTGTATCTCGTCCAGTATTATCCTTTGTTCTCTTATGGTAAGCACAAGCAGAGGCGACGAGCGACGGAGGCTTACCGCCTAATTCGAGGGGTCCACGTTCTCGCCAGGGGTGGGGAAAGGAGCATAATCCCCAACATCTCTGGCACCGTCACAAGGATTTGGCATTTTTGAGAGTCATGCACACGATAGTCTCTGGTGTGTATAGCCCAACATGTACCTGTGACTGACTGTGAGGCCTTCTTCAAGCACGTCGGGGCCTACTCACGTCCGTCAACTTCCTTGCGGAAACGTGCGTATACTTCTGCAGCGACTTGATTCACAAGGGCCTTCGTAGGGGCCACGTAGACAATAATCCCATCATCGGATTCACGAAGGATCTTCTCCATCGCATAGAAAGATATGAAGGTTTTTCCGGCACTCGTTGGCGCTGTGATTCTTGTCGATTAAAATGCGATAATAATAATAATGACAATAATAATGAAAGGCGTTAATCGCGGACCGCTCACCTACAACCAACAATGAACTCTTCGGCTGATCAAGACAGTCAAGAACTTCGCGCTGCCACGCATCTGGCTGGAACCCAACCCGAGGATCAGGCGCGCTGTCCATGCTGCGATCCATGTACTCCCCGAAAACCCTCAGTTGCCAGATCACCGGGTCTTCTTTAATTGCCATGAACTTGTAGACGGGCTTGTGGCTCTTGGATTTCAACAGCTTGACGAAGCTGAATGCTAGATCACGATCAGGCTGCAACCGGTGAGATGCGTCGTCTTCCAACGGGGAAATGTAGTCCGCGAACCCCAAAGCAGCCATGATACTAGCCAGCACGCCCAACGTTGTTTCTGTCAGGAAGTCATGTGTGTATAGCTCCTTCACCGGACGCATGACGGACACTGTGTAACGATCGTGAACAGCTGGGGCATCCGGTTCGGGTTCAGATATCCATTGTTGGATGGTGAGGTGAAGGTTATAGAGCCGGACTTCGACATTTAGCCATCCTGTATCCGTCCTGGGATTTCGAAGTAGGCCATGGAGGGCGGATATCTTGAGATCACGTGACGCCATCTTTTCCACCTGGCGAAGCTGTTCGACCCACCACTCCTGAGACGAACCGTCTTCTTTGACTTTCTTCTCGCGAGCGTGCTCTTGCCGGATGCGATCCCGGGCAGAAAGTGCGTTGGGCTTTCCCTTGATTTGGTGCGTCGCAAGTCCTTTTTTGTCCTCCTGTGATGTGCGTCAGTTTACAACTGGAGTGTACAGTACTTACATAATTGGTCGTACCTTTTTGCCTCGCTTTGGTCCGCCAAGCGAGGGATCATCGACGATTTCTGAAACTTTACGCCCAGTGGAGGGAATCAAAATTTGTTGCAACGCCTTCCCCGAGGCGCCGGTCAGGGTCGTAGCAAGACGTTGCATCTGCGACATGAAGCGCTGATCGCGTCGCAGTTGTTTTTTGCGTGCGCGTTCGCCAATATTCGCGGCTTCCCCTCCCTGGTGTTTAGGGAGGATGGTGCGATGGTTCGCGTGCCAGTGTTTTGTATCGGAAAATGGAATGTCCTGACTGAATTCCAATCGCGGGGAAGATAAAGCCTGGCCCTGGTCTGCGACGGTGACGCGGACGGCCGCAAGTTCGTCATTAAAGACCTCGTTGTGAAACGGAAGGAGCGTGAACGACGTATTCTCTTCATCCGAGGCTGCGGACGATGACTCGGATTCGGAATTCTCATGGGTTGGACGGTACGCCAAAAGTTTCGAAAGGTCAGGCGGTGGTGCATTTGTAGATTTCCATACTGTCTCGAGTTGAGAGGAAATCTCTGGCCCTACAAGTGCCTCGAGTGCGTGTGTTGGGAGGTGGTCACCACTTGTGGCACAGTGAAGAATGGCAACGAATATCCTGCCGTCAATATCCACGAAATGGTTGGACTTTAGAACAAAGGCGGCGATGACGGAATAAAGGTCCGGCAGGAATGTCTGAATAAGTACAGTTTCGATGTCATCGTTTATGGTCTCCAGCTGCCGAGCCCTCTCAGAAACCGGAAGGGTCTGGAGAACCATGATGTGCAAGAAAAAGAGCGATGTGAGTTCCCAAAACAAGTGGGTGCGTTCATTATAGTGTAGGACGAGATGGTCGAGAACTGTTTTGAGGAAAATATCCAGGTCATTCGAGCCAGGTGGTGAGACACGTAGAGGCGCAAGAGGCACCCGCGGAAACTGATGTTTCCATTTTTCGTCGAGTTTGGTAGCGCCAACTTGCACTGCGCTCCAAAGAGCGGGTGGCAAGGACTCGCGAGTCTCCAGTCCAAACCGCCCCTCAAACACAAAAGAAAATATCTGTGCCCGTCCCTACAGATCAGACAGTCACGAGACGTGAACAGGAACGCACCTTGGAGTCACGGAACTCTGCTCCGTGCAGCAGCGTGACAGCTATGCCTGAAGTAAGAAGACAAAAAATGAAATTGCGCTGGATGAGAACGCGTGTTGCCACGTCATGATCATCTTCAGCAGGAGTTCCGCCGTCGTTAAGCATGACAAACATTGGCTTGTGGTTTCGTCAAAAGCCCTCTCGGTTTCGCGTACGAACCTGATGACGTACTTTTGTCCGTTGCTGGTAGACTATCCAAGCAGGGTCCCCCAGACTCGAGAAGGCGTATATATCCAGGCCCATCCGTGGGGCATGCTCTGCGAGATGACTGAAAAGAAGTGCTCGGGCCAGTGAGCGAGACGATACCAGAAAGTCGGTATCTCCTTTTAGAGTGAGGTAGCGGGTATCTGGACGAGACAAGATCAGTAAAAAGCCTCCAAGAGACAACTGTGAACTCGCCTTCCCAGAAGACTATATCGAAGACGGCGGATCTCTTGAGCATGTCGCTCAAGAGTCGCTCCAATGAGTTGATCGCGTGCAGAGTCTGGAAGCTTGGATCTATGAACCATTAACACCGGGGCTGGCACACGCGTTTCACAAGTCGCACTCACCCCCAGGGCGTGCAAGCGCCAGTAGAGGATCGTCGAGAATCTGTTGGAGTAGCGACTCACCTCGGTGCAAAAGGTATGTCAGCAAACCACTGTCCACGGCGAGAAAAGTGCCCATTACCATCAAGAACAAATCTTTCGTTGCCAGCATAGTCACCGATCAAGTCCATCCAACGGGCTTTCTTTCCTGTGATCGTCTTGTACCATTTGTCGTCAATGTATTTTAGTGCCTGGACAGCGTTCATCCCGACAGGTGCATCGCCGCTACCTAAAGCGGCTAGCGCGCTTAAGTCGTCGAGTATAAGGTCATTCACATTCAAGTCCACGTTCTGCCGCATGACGGCGATTTTCTCTTGAGCAGCCTATACAAAAAATTATCAACCACAAGTGTCTCATGGTCTTGGTAGAGACCTACAGGTTCATGAACTTGAGCAATCATCGTAGGAGCAGCAATGGCATTACGAGGAATCCATTTACGTTCACGGAGCTCGATAACGTCCTGGGTGGGCGTATCAACCAATGTATATTCGCGGCACAAGCGAAAGGAACACAAACCTGGAGCACAAACACCATTCGCGCATTGGCGCTTTTGTTCTCCGTCAATCCTCGCATGCGCGAGAAGTATACGTCGAGGTGCGCTCGGGCTTTGGGTGTATCAAGCAGGCTACCAACTGTAGTCAGGAGCTTGCACAAGCTCTCTATTTCCTCTTCCTCGGGGTTTTCTACGTTTCCAAGGAGTTTCTTAATGCACTCGTGCATGATACGCTCCGTCAGCATCTGCAGCTTGAAGAGCTCGCCGATGAAACGGACGAGGCCCAATCCGCGACGTCTTGCCAGTGCCTTGGCCGCAGCAGAATACTCGTCCGAGTACAATTCAGACTCATCGCCTCCCTTGGTTATCTCACCGGCTTTCTTGGTGCCTTGGACCTGCGCCGCGGCGACCCAACCACGCTCGAAGTCCTCCTGACAGCGATTGAGCAAGTACTTTCTGAACAAATTACCGCCTGCGGATGGCTTGCCCTCTGAATCCTTGATACCGTCATCCTGAACCTTTGGGCTAATTTGTTCCATCATCTTGCGACATAGACGTGCATATATCTCGGAAAACATCTCTTCATCGGTCGCCTTCTCGAAAACAAGCTTGATGACTTGGATAAGCGTGCGACCGTCCTTTTCCTTCTCTGACTTGTTCCCCCATGCGATGATCTCATCTGAGATAGAGTCGAAGCGCTCTATGGTGAGCTCATTCAGCAGTGCCTTGACTTTGCGCTCAACGACTATGGGTGATTCGCCGCTGAGACCAAAGCCGCTATGATGCGTGCTCGTACTCTGGGGCGTCGAGGACATGTTCGGGCTTGGCGCTGTTCGTGACATGGGCTCGTCGTAGGTGTCAAGTCACTAGTCACTAGTCACTGCGCAGATAATCAAACCCAATCTAAATGAGAACACGTGATTAGTTACTGGGTTAGGAATTACAGTCCTGGTATTTGATGTACCTAAATGGGACCCGGCTGGTGGGTGCACGTGCCATCTCTTCCTGTACCACCACTCCTGCCACAATACGGCCAGCTCATCGGTCCAAAGAGTAGTTCTCCCTCATCTATCCACATCTTACACGCATGCCTCGCATACTCGACGACCCAACTCAGACCGTTTGTCCGAATTTTGAAGGTCTCGAGTGGGAATTCATACGGCGATGCGTTTTCACTCACTCTGGGAATATTCCCCTCAGAGCGGAGGAGGCCGCCCGTCAGTTGAGAGAACTATGGACCAGGGGCTATGACGCTAGTGTCGCTACTTGGAATGCACAACTCGAGCAAGACCGGGCAGAGAAGGACAAGCGGGACAGGCAGGCCTGCGAATTGAACGAGGTCCGACGCGCGCAACTCGAAGAGGAACAGCGCAGAGAGGCCGAAAAGAAAAAACCAAGGCTCAACCCATTCGACCCTAACCGTCGCATCGGTGACTGGATCGTACCGCGGCCGGCCTCATATGCCCTGGATAAAATAGATAATCTCGAGTACGTCAAGCTTGACTACTTCACAGATCTGAGGCCATCAAAGAATATTCGAAATGACGAAGACTTGAGCTGGATGGAAATGCTGGAGGCCAAGACTGTGATGCTTTACTTCATGGCAAAGTCCAGATTCTGGCCCACGGCTCACTCCGAGTCCCTGAAAGCTTTCTTTGTCGCACTTGAGCGGCATCCCGGGAGGTCTCAGATGAACGTAAAAGAGGCCCTAGTGGTTTATCAAAGTCGCGTCAGACGCAAATGGTTCGACGCCCTCGCGCGTAACGAGAGCTTCAACATCGGGCTCATCGACGACGACCTCGTTCGGACTATACTTGGCGAGGTCAACGCCAGGATCTGGGAGAGAAAATTTGACCAGGTACGCACCCACGTGGCCCAGATCCCAGTCCCGCGCTAACTTGGCTTCTCCCCTCGCCCTCTTCGCCATCGCGTGACCCAACTCTTGCTATTTCCGCCTCATTCGCGCGCACCTACCCGTCAATGCTCCAGATTCGAAGAGCTCAAGCGGCCTTCGAGGTCTCCTCGACTCGGCTCTCGTCTAAGCGTCTCCACAGGTGGGACTACGAGCCTCCCAACCGCTCCCGCTCGCCTTCACCCCGGGCCGGGCCTTCGAGAAAACGCCTCCGATCGCGTTAGCCCCGGCATAGTCACGGCGCGCAGTTCAGTCATAGCGTACAACACGAAACTTAGTCGTGCACAACACTCCGCTTCGGCTGTGGGCAGGAAGTGTGCAAAAGGGTTGCTAATGTCGCTAGCTACAGTTGTAGTCGCGGCCGATCTTTGATCCATTTTACCAAATAGGGTCTGGAGCCCAGTTCAATCAAACTTGTGGAGTGTCATCGATCACTCGGTTTCTCGCTGCATCGCCTTGTTGGACTGACACTTACGGCTTTGACTCCTGCCCACGACGTCCGAGCCCCCAACCAAGCCTGCACGCCGCGGCTTCGAGCCATTTCCAATATCAGTCCGGAACCCCTAGTTGTGCAGCTGCTACTACTGTAGTACAAGTACTCGCGTTGTTGAATGACTTGGCGGTGTCGTGGTGGAGCTATTACATTTGGACTGCATTTGCCCTCAAGGGACGGTCATGGTAGGACATGTTAGGACATGTTGCGATTGAGTGATCGGCCCAAGTTGGTTGTCAGTGGCGTCATGTGACGTGAGTCTGGCATATCTAGATGTCTGAGATGTCCGAGTCGAGCGGATGGTGGCGAGTGGGTGGCGGATGGTGGCTAGTGGTATATGTAGACATGCCCCCTTCTTCTCTTTCTCTTTTCTCTTCACACTCTTTTCGCCTCCGGCATGGCAGAGAAATATCAAGATATTCTCTCCACCCTCGGTCGTTCTTCGTCATTCTCAGAAAGCAACGAGAGGGTAATATCTACTATACTCGTCTGGCTGCGGAATCCCTAATCGTCGTCGAAGGCATTACTGGAGCCTTTCACATACATAACTTCAACTCCGGGAAAGGATTTCAGAGGAGGAATGATGCAAGCTTTCAATGCCTGGCTTCAAGTTCCCGAAGCCACATTGCGAATCATAGGCAATGTGATCTCAATGTTGCACAATGCTAGTCTCCTGCATGTCTTTGGTTTTCCTTTGACTTTCGTTTTTTCTCCTGACTGTCCCATCGCAGAATCGATGATATAGAGGACAATTCGCAGCTCCGTCGTGGACGGCCAGGTACGTCGGGTACCGTGGGATCATTCTGCGATTCGACGCTGACGCCGTGTAACCTTTTTTGGAACAGTTGCGCACAAGATTTACGGCGTTCCGCAAACCATTAACTCTGCTAATTACGTGTACTTCCGAGCATTTCAAGAAATCCTCGCTCTGAAAGCGCAAGGAGCGCCCGAGACCAATGACGCTCGAGGCAGATTATACTCCGAGGGTGACGTGGATCAGATCGTAACTGGTCAATGCGGATGTTTGGATCCTTGCGCTTGGCGTTGACCCCGAGGAATTCACATTCACAGCCGAACTCCTCAATCTCCACCGTGGACAAGGTCTGGACCTACTCTGGCGGGACTCATTACGATGCCCGACAGAGGAAGAATACATCTCAATGGTCAATGATAGTTGAGCATCGAAGGAACGTATTCTGATTTGCAGGTCCTGACAAGTTTTGACAGAGACCGGTGGCTTGCTTCGCGTAGCCGTCAAGCTTATGATGGCATGTGCGAGCCAGAACGCGAATGTGTCCGTTGCCCCACATCCTATTACGTGTGATAAGCGTTGAATCAACTTTAGGGATTATGTTCCTCTGGTCAATTTAATTGGGATTTACTTTCAGATCAGGGATGACTACATGAACCTTCAGAATAACGAGGTTCGGTTCTATCGCGACGGCTAGCTACCAGTCTTACTTATCCTCCCTAGTACGCCACGAACAAAGGTTTCGCGGAAGACCTTTCAGAGGGGAAGTTTTCCTTTCCCATAGTACACGGTATCCACGCAGACACCACAAACAGGCAACTACTCAGTGCGGTGCCTTTCCTTACTCAATGCTCTGGTATGACTGACGGGATGTGATGTAGATGTTCTCCAAAAGAGACCGGAGTCGCCGACATTAAAACACCACGCTATATCTTACCTACGCGATCATTCGAAGTCGTTTGAGTACACTCGCGAGGTCTTACGAACCCTGGAAAAACAGGTCGTGGACGAGATAGAACGGCTTGGTGGAAATTCCATGTTACTAAATGTTTTACAAGCACTCCAGATCTAGCTACCTTTCTACTCTGTGGCGCAAGTAAAACGGGCTTTTTTCTTTGTATCTTCTCTCACAACTGCACAGTGCTATGGGGAGGGGATATCTATGAACCGAATAAATTCTCGTCCAGTTTTCGCAGAAGTTCCTTTGCCTCGCGCGCTGGGCGTGCTATGTTGGGCTTTTCGGTCCCAATACTCTCCTGGATTTTCTGAGCGATGCTAGAGAGGATGGAGCGGAAAGGTTTCGGGACGACGGCCGCCGGGGTGTCATCTTCGGTGCTCAGGAACGCTATGATTGAATACGAAGAAAGCACGCTCGGGGGAGTCCCGGCAATAAGGTGTACCCTTGTATACACTATCAGCTAGCGGACGAAGCGCTAAGATGGAAACGATACGTGCCTGACAAGGGGATCGACGAGATTGTCGTATATGGAAAGAGCTGCGAACACGGCCGCAATGGACTGCAAGTAGTATTCTGGAATACGGAATAAGCATGGAAGTTTTCGTGCAAACTCAAAAGTGATTGACCGTCATGGATTTCTTTGAACGCGTCTGACACGAGCTCCAATGAAGCCTCTCGCGTCTTCTCACCGACGTTCGCCGAAGCGTTTTTGATCACATAAGACAGCGCGAGGACCAAGCTGCCGGCGACAGCGTCGCCGTTCGACCTCGCGCCGGCTATGAGTTCCGTCACAACAGGGTCGACCCGCGGTTGATGTTTCATGAGCTCTCCAAGCGCTTGAGCTGCCTTGGTGCGAACTACCACACTAGCAGGGTCGCTCGCACTCTTGATGAACGTGCGCTGGAGCTGCGGGAAGAACGGCTTCACGAAGGCGGGAATGCGCACGAGCATCGTTTGCATCGCGCTGAGAAGCGCCGTCTTGACCGCAGGAGGAAACGTCCCGGCCTGCGTCGCGACGCGGATGAGCGGTCCGGTGAACGGCACGACGAACGGCTTGATCGCAGCTTCTGCCGTGCGTTCAACGAGGTCACTGATGGCGTACGCTGCATTCTCGCGTTGCTCGTTGCTGCCTGTTGTGAGGCCAGAGATGATGATGGGCACGAACGCGGAGACGCCACTTGGCAAGCCAAACCCGGGTACTGGGACCCCCGGGACCCCTGTACTCTCGATCGTTCGGCGCAGCGGAACGACCAGGGCGTCGAGGTCGTCTTTTGGAATTGATTTTACGAACGTATCAAAGGCCTCCGACGCTGCTGAATAAACAGCGTTGACAGAGTCATCCAAGGAAGAAACCAGCTGTCGTGTCCAGTCGACACGGTATATCGACGCGTCGAGTTCTGACACCTCACAGAAAGTCCTGAATAGGTTGCAACCGCTCACACGTCGGCTGGGAGCTTCGTTCTTGACCCTGCCAACGTCCGCGATTAGAATATATATTTCAAGTACAGAAGAGGGATTACCATCCGAGAAGCAGTAGCATGAGCGAGTTCAAACCCTCTGCGTCAGTGATAGAACTTAGCAGGGCCACAATAGCTTCGTCGACAGCAATCCGGAGCTCTTCGTCCACAGAGCCGTTCGTTGACGATTCCGTGACTTTGACAAGTGCGGTGAGGACGACGGTCAATCGTTTGCTCAGGGCGTTGCCAGCTACAGTCACCAAGGATGCCAAAGCCCTTGCGTTAAAGGCTGTCATCGGAGTAGCAACAAGTGTCGGTATCAAAACAGGGAAAACGGTGTTCGCTCGGACCTGTGTGACTTAGATATGTGTCACGTCTGAGCAGAGGGGTAACTCACGTGCATCACCTCCCTCAACGCCTGTAATGCTGTGCCAGAAGTTTCACCGGGCTGTTGTAAAGCCTCCAGTAAGGTGGGGATAACTTGGTCGATGGCTTTAGCACCCAAGCGCTCTTGCAAGACGTCAAACGCCTGTGCGGCAGCAGCGCGGACGTTCTCTTCGTCATCTACGAGCGAGGCTCTGATCACAACGATAATACCGTCTTCATGGCCTTCTCGCTGGGTGTCTGTGGAGTTCGTCCTGAAAGCGCAGTTAGTTGGTGCAAAAGTTGGGAGAGTAGATGAGTTTACATCAGTTCACTCAAAAGCAGACAGGCAGCTTCTCGAGTTTGTGAATCTGGGGACGATGACTTGTTTCGAATAATGTTGACCATCTCGCCCAGAAGGCGCTCGCCAAACTTCTTGCACAGTTCTGCCGTAGTACGGACTCCGGTCTTAGAGGATCGTCAGTTAGTATGAACAGTAATATGGTATATGGTAGGACCTCTTGTTGCTCAGCTTCATCCGCGGACAGCAGAGACATGAGCTGATAGACAAGTTCCGGCAAAATCTCCCTGACTGTATATCGTCAACTACCATAGGGAGCCAGCCAAAAAGAATTGCGTACCCGTCTTTGGCGTGTTATGCACCAACACTTTCCAAATCTGAATCGAGGACTGCCGGACAGTATGTACAGGGTCCTGTCGAGCGAGATAAAGGGCCGATAGTATACGATCCCGACGATCAGCGCCAAGGACCTCTGT
Source organism: Lactarius pseudohatsudake (assembly GCA_021525015.1). Classification (NCBI taxonomy): domain Eukaryota; kingdom Fungi; phylum Basidiomycota; class Agaricomycetes; order Russulales; family Russulaceae; genus Lactarius; species Lactarius pseudohatsudake. Next base: position 177,817 of record JAKELH010000059.1, on the reverse strand, counting down.
GAGGGCCTTCCGGGAGGACTCCGCGACAGCCACCTCGGCACCCTCAGCATCGTCGTCCATTTCCGGCTTGCTTGTGATGCCAGAAACCTTGAAAAGGAGTTCTCCGACAAGGGTGATAGACGATTGCTGATGAAATGTGAGAAATGAGAGTGTAAAAAAACAAGTTCACACACCCTAATGCGCCATGCGGGATCGAACATACCACGCTCAAGCTCGGGAAGGAGGAGGTCGATGGCCTTGCTCGAGTAGTTTGTAATGACCATCCTTCCGGCACGCATTGCCGCCTCGCGAACATAGTCTTCTGTGTCAGAAAGTCCTTTGAGAATCGGTACGATGATCTTGGGCAGGTGGGGCTGGAAACGGGTTCCAAACGTAGCGGGTAAGAACACTAATAAGGACATGAAGCCTTCCCTGATGGTGCTTCGCGGAGATTGTGCATTCGAGATGATGTCGGGGAGCAGGCCCTCGAGCCTCTCCATCCCAAGACTAGAAAGCACTTCGCTAAGACCCTGCGCCGCTCCTTGGCGGTCAACACCCGACGTGTCTGTCTTCAGAGTCCTGATGAGACTGGGCACAAGATCTGGGAAGTTGACTTCTCCCAAACGCTCCACCAAAGTGCCGAGCGTTTTGGCCGCCGTGGCACGGGCTTCTGGAACTGGATCAACCAGGACGACATGTACCATGGGCAGAAGCGTCGGCAGATACGGGACGAAATCCTTGGAGTCTGTCAAGGATGCAAGGTTACCCACGATCTGCGCGGCCTTCTTCTTGGTGTCGGCACTGCGTTCCTTCAGGCCTCGTTCCAAAATGGGAATGACCTGAAGAGTAAAATAAGCAGTTGCCGAATGTCAACGCTCTATACTCACTAAGGCAAGAGATGAGTGATCAATATAATGCACAAACGACGTCTTGAGGAGGGCGGATAGTGCATTGGGAGTTTTGGCAGGGTCGACCATAGCTTTCAAGAAGATGGGTACAAGTGCCTGGACCTCGGGGTTACTAATTACCTCACCGAACTGCTTCAGACTCTTGTTTGCGCCGGCCCGTACTTGGGCATGCGAGTCCGTTAGGACGTCAGTCAAACGAGGGATGATAACAGGGAGGGATTGGGATAGCTGACGAGGGGCGCAGTACGCCATCATCCCCATCAGTTCTATGGAGCCCTTCTTTGTACGCCATTGTCTTTCATCTAGGCCCGACAAGAGGGATGGTAGGATAAGCTTTACTCCATAGCCCGACATGTTTCTCATAATGACACGGGCGGCATCCGTGGCAGATTCTCGAACGTCGGGAGTAGAATCTCCGAAGGCCGACAGGAGTAACGGGAGTGCGTGGATAGCATAAGGTTCGAACAGCCGGCCGAGGGAACTTGAGAGTGTTTCTAAAGCGAACATTGCTCCTTGCCGGGATTCATATTGCTTTTTGTCCTCAGTGGCGTTTTTAAGTCGGCCAAATATGTCGAACTCCTTCATCGCGGAAATTCCGATGCCTTTGACGACACCGGTCAGACCATAGGCCGCTCCTCGTCTGGCGGCATACTTTGGAGTGGTGAAGAGCTCTTCGAGAAGCTGATTCGCCAATTGTGGGGCAGAAGACTGCGTTACCTTGACAAGAGGCGCTAGGCAATCTGCTACGGCATACTGCACCTGCTCAGACGGGGTTTTGAGGGCTTCTACCAGCCGCGCAAGGATTGTGGGCAAACGAGGATCGGATGAATCGAGATGACGGGCGACGCGGCCAAACAAGATCACCACCGCTTCCTGTATGAAGTCGGCGGCTTCTGTCGTCGGCGGTGGGCCCGCTAAGTGTTGTTCGAACATCGTGATAAGTTGTGCCAGGTGCCTTGATCCGTGAAACTCGATGACGGCAGAACCTGCGTCAAGCATGCCGCGTCGCACTTCAGCACTGAGATCACTGAGACCCCCCTCCCTAACGAGGAAGTCGAAGAACGGGATCGTCGCCTCCTCGCTGAAAGCAGGTGCTAGTTGTTGCAGCGTCTGCGCTACTGCGAGCCTTGCCTGCCAGGGATCTGTACGCCCGAGGGAACGCTCGTCGACAATACCCTAAATCGCAAGTTTACACTTATGATTTTGGCAAGGCAAAGTGAAAGCGTACAAATTGATCAAATTCTGGGGCAAGGATCTTTGCCTGCACGACTATAAGCATTTATTGGGAATAGAAGGGCGGTGCACGTTACCCTCTCGTGATAAAGGTGTAAGAGGGCACTTATTGTTTTGGTGATCGATGCGGGCCAGCGCTCAACGGCTTCTACAAACGAAGCAGCGGCGCTGGAACGGCCGTAGTCGCACTCATGCTCTACCAAATATCATGTCGGATCAGAGAGCGCAGGAGGTATTCAGAGAAGACTTGCCAAGGAATTTCAGTAAGGTGGGCGCATACGCTTCCGGAACGTCTAGACCGTTATCTTCCCAGATATGTCGTGCGAGGCGAGCGTTCTGCGCGTCATTATCATGACAGGCGACAAGTAGCTCGGGTGTCCAGTCAAATTCCGTCAGATCAAGAGGCTGTTCGAATTAGAATGGCAGCGAAAATCACATCGACAGAGGGAATTACCTGAAGTGCTTGCAGGCTGGCATTTCGAGCATACGCCTCCTGCACGAGAGTGCTATCGAGCAAGAGTGTAATTTCTTCGCTTGTGGCATTAAGGGAAATAGCCTGGCCAAGGTCTATAAGCCCCGAAGAACCTTCCTTACTTAATTTTGGTTGCGTGCGTATGGCGTGCAGCAATCCATGTAGGATTTGAGGTCGAGGGAAAGCCGTATCCGCACCTTGATGCAAGGGTTGGGGAAATAAAGAACGACGAGCGAGCGCAGGCAAAGGGACGTACATTCCCCAGAGTGGAATTTAATGATATCCAGAGACAGGGCGACCTGTTCCAATGGATCGTCTTCCTCACCCGGCAGAATTCCGCCTTTCTGAATCACTTGTTCGACCAATGGGAACGCATAGGAAAATGTAGCAGAATCTAGAGGCGTCTGTTCCGATAAGGAGCGCAGACGATACAGTACGCGAAGCACAAGTTCTGGAAATAATTTTAGACGCTTTGATCAATGGATATAAAGAACTGCGTACGGTTCACCGGCTCTGCCTGTAGTTCCTCGGGTACAACACCTAGCTCCAAGCTACGGAGCGTGGCGACACCAACCCATTTTCCAAAGGCCTCAAGCCGACTAGAACAACATCTTGACAAATCCTAAACGAGCGTTAATACAAGAATCCGGAATGTTGGCAACCCCATACCAAATACGTATTGAATGCCAATGATCCGACCAAGAGTGCGCCTTATCAAGAGCGCCACTACTCAGAATGAGGGTGACTACTTGTGAGATATACGCTTGAAAACCTTCAATATTCCCGTATATAAGGTAGGAGATCATTTGCAAACTGCGATCCAAGTTTGCCTTGATCCTGTTAACGCGACTTCGGATCTTTGCCTCCTTCTCGATCTGAGCCTGCACCAAGCTCTGCTCTTGCTTAGATAGCGTAGGAGCGGCAGCGCTTTTCTTCTTTGCAAGCGACTGACGCACTTCCGCATCCCATTTAGCAAGGTCCGCGTCTTTTCCCTTGACCTGTGACCGATTGCTTTTGTTGGAAAGTACTGGTCCCACAAGATAAGTAAATTGGCTTGGAGAGGCTACTTGGGAACTCACCATCAACAAATGTTTGATCCTCTGGTGTGCTCCATACACCAAAGTCCAAATCGGTCAATGAGTTGATGTCCGCGTTAAGATCAGCGCGAAGCTGCTCCATGACGCGTGGAAGGACTGCATTCGGGGCGACGAAGGCAAGCGTTGTAATGGCGGAATAGCAAGCTTCAGCGTAGTCAGCAGAGTCTGTCTGGTTAAGAAATGAGCTCCGTGTAAAGAGGTAATGAATATTTGCCAATCACCCCGATTTCTTGTGATAAAGTAATAACGGTGTCCAAGAGATTGTCGAGCTGGTTTTCTATGACACTATGTGGGTCTAAATGTGCCTTCTGGCATAGCTCGATCCAGACTTGCCGCGAGTTCCCGCCTAGAAGGATCACCATAACCCGGATCGCTTAGGGTCTGCAAACATGATCACTTACAAATTTCGGGATGATGGGCAAGTACAATAGTCTCCGACAATAATTTTTCGCGAAGAGTGTGATCTTCCTCCCTCCCAAATGCTGCAGATGCTGAGAGAAACGCGAGAAGTCGCGGTTGCTTCCTTATGGCTGGCTTCTCGTTCTCTGTGGGAGTATTTTGGCTCTTTGGGATTGATGTTCGTCGGCGCGTTAAGTATGCTGTGAGGCCCGATCGCACAAGCTCATTCGCAGTCTTCGGCGCGACAGCACCGAGATGCTCCACTGATGCGATGACGCGTCTACGGAATTCAGGCACTTGGCTCTCGATCGCTAGGTGCAGGTACGCAGAACCTAGCTGCGTTCTGAGACGGACATGGGGCTCAATTAGCACGGAGCACACAGAAATGACGTAAATATACACGAACCGAAGTTGTTCGGCTTTCTCAAATTCCGAACTGAAAAATATGGCCGTGCTTTCCACTGCTCGGAGTAGCCAGGTTTCCTCTTCAACACCTGTCAATTTTTGGTATATCTTGTCCCACACAAGAAACGAGGGCCGCGAAGACGAAACAATAGCCTGAACAGTAGGGTTTCGCGGGATGGTATCTTCTAAGACAGCGTTAAACCAATGGGATCAGATTAAGGAGAAAGGAATGGACAAATGCGAAATACCAAATACTCCCGATCGGGAAAATGGGCCAAGCAGAACTGCAGCGGCAATATATCCTTCCGCTGGACCACTAGCGGCATTCAGTGGGTTCGCTGCCACGGACTTTAGGCTCGATTCGAAAGCAGGAAATACGGCGCGAGCAAATGCGACCGCATTGGTGGTACTCAGGCCGCCAAGAGCCCAGAACGTGTCGCCCGCAAGCGTGATAAAAGCACGCCGAATTGATGGCTTAGTGCTCTGCATCTCTGTCGTTAAGAGCTTTAAAACCCCATCTGGAAACGGGAGATCTTCTCGAAGGTAAAGGGCGAGATGATTCGTCAGGGAGGAGGCGAGAATCGGCAGGGCGGCCTCGTTGGTTTCCTTAGCGAGCAAAGAGGGAACGGATTTTACCATAAGGGAAGAGACTTGCGCCGATGGACTGAGAAAACTGAACATAGTGTACAAGACTTTGCGATCTGGGCCGATCGCCTTGCCTGCTTGAGCAAGTTTGAGTAATTCCTCGACAGCGGCTTCTTTACTTTCATCGGTAGACCTTTCGATGGTAACCTTGAAAAGAGAGACCGAGTTTGTGCGTATCTCTGGGTTTGCGGACTTGGCACAGCTAAGGACCAGCACCAATAGACGACGGAAGGTATCGAGATCGAGTAGACGGGGATACGCGAGGAAGAATTCACTCGCAACTTGTGCTTGTTAAGAAAGTTGTTGTTCGAAACACGTGATCAAATGCTTACCCGGCAAGGCGTACTCAGGAGAGCGGAGTAAAGCCTTCTCCATTGCGGGTAAAATTGGATCTTGGAGATCGGTGTCAGTAAATTTTTTGACGAATCCCGTGAAGGAGGTCTAGACAAGCGTTGAAATAATGTAAGTTGGATATTACATCGGGGAATTACCATAATGTGTGAAGGTACTGGCGTCCGAGCCATCAGCACTGAACTCGTATATAGAACCATGGTCGCTGTCTAGAAGGCCGTTAAACAAAAATTGATGGATTCCGACGACATTTACCTTGATTTCTTCGGAGATGATTGTTAGGTTTGTATTTCCAACACCCTTCAGATGTGTGACGACGTCTGCTGCCGTGCCGAGGAGAGGGATAGCAACGAGAGGAGACGAGAAAGTCTTAGATTGAGCTAGGAGGGTATTCATGAAGGGGGCGAGATGAGAAGGGGACTGAAAGAGGATTTAATGTTCTGTCCCAAAATTACAGATCCCGTATTTACCGACCGCAAGGCACGGCGTGTGCGAATAATTGCGCTTTTCTGCACTGATGACTTCGCGCGTGTCGAGGATTGCAGGAGGATATCCAAGAGTGGCGCCATAAAAGTGACAAGAGAGATCCACGAGACAGATGATGGGAAGTCGGGCGAGTGACGAAGCACAACGGCGTACAGACCACAGCACCAACATAGTAGCGAGAAGGCTTCCGTTGGCGCATATGAACTGAAAAGGTGGTAAATATCAGTGACGGTGGCTGTGAACGGAATATAAGATCACTTTGGGCGTCCCACGATCCGATCGACTTCATTCCCTATTCGAACCAAAATCCGTTCTGTTACTCCTTGCTTCTCCTCCCTTGTCTCCTCGCGCCGCACGAGTTCCTTCCCGACTTCCTCAGCTGCTTCACGCGAGGCGAGATCAACGTATCTAGGATATGTCTCGATCAAAAGCCCAAACACATCGAGAACTTGAGAGAGACTCAGATCTGGACAGCATAAGTGTGTTTATATAAAAAAGGTATACCCTCACTACATCGTCGGCTACGCACCCTCATTTTTCACGAGAGGTAACAGTTCTTCACGCAAGAAGGGGATCCGAACGCTGGTATGGCTCGTAAGGAGCTGCATGGACGCATACCGAAGAGCCTCTTTCCACTCTGCTGTAGCGCGCTCTCTGCGCCAGACAAAGTCGGTTTCATTTTCCTCAGGCATATCGTCAAGCACTTCAGCGGTCGATCGGATCCAAGACGCTATATCTGGCTGCCCAGGCGACACCCCGAGGCGAAACTCTTTCTCTTTAAGCTTTGAAAGTGTCTTGATTGGAGGCACTTTGGATCAAGAGGGTGAAAGACAGGTCTTGCTTGGCCAGACTCGAGAGGCGGCGGCCAGTGACTCGAGCTTCTCATTGCTGACACTGGTCTCCGTGACAAAGGTGACGACGTTACGCATATCACGTGACAAAGTCCCACTGTAATTTTCTTCTTGATTTTCTTGGTAATTTTCGTTCTGAAACTAGTGCCCAGAGTCGGGGATCCGCGGGACATTGATACTTGATGCAAGTCTTGTCAGTTAAAAGATGGCACCCCTGATGATGTTATTTCCAAGGTTATTTCAGTATATCTCTGCTTTGTGCGTGATTCGCTACAACATCTTGCAAGCCATCTTGATGACAGTGCTATATCAGGATGAATCCAATGAACGGGAAGCTGAGGCCTTTGGGCTCCAGTATCAATATCATAAGTTACAAACACTGCATGCAAAGCAGAGTTTTCAGACCCTATAGGGTTTTCTATGGGTTTTATTCTTGGTTTTATTGGTCTGAAAACCCTGTTTTGCACGCAGTGAAACGGAATGTCACTCTGCGCGCCCCGCGGGCTGGGCTTTCCTGGCTGAGTAAACCTTTCTCACGCTCTCCGTTGTGCATCTTCCCGTAAACGCTTCCCACTTTTGTCAGTGCCCCGTTCCCTCTGTTTTCGTTTTCCCTCTTTTAGCCACCCGATCGAAATTTCACGTGACATATGTTTTCCGTCCCCGCACCCTCTACATCACGTGATTTGTGTCTGTCACACCTTCGTTTGCACTCTCTGCTCCCGCACGCGCTTCCGGCGTCATCTCACTGGCGCAAACTGATGGATGTGCTCGATCGATGCCTCTTCCACTGCCAGGTTTTTGACCGGGAAAGCCAGCCTTACGAACAGAGGAGGGCTACCGGAAAATTCAAGCTGCTTCATTTGCGAGGCAGATGTCTTGGCAGATGTCTTTGGAGAAGACCCTTCACAAAGCATAGCACCTATGTAATATGTGGTCCTTTCAGCATGATTTACAGGCGGAACAACTACCGAGACCCGAAGGGATATACGACGTCGCCGCGAAAGTTGAGTACACCCCTCTCAGAAAACACAGAACCGCTGACTTCACAATGCAGATTGCCGGCCCAGCACCCCCTACCTTTGCACCCACTGTCCTCACAAATCGAAGGCCCGAATCTACACTTTTAATATCACCTACGTGCCCTTCTTCACGTCATGTGCTGACTGCATATGCCAGTCACGGACCCCTTTAAAACCGATCTGGAGGGCGGCCTAGCACACAGTTCCCTTCATAATTCGTGCATGTCAACAAATCGCCAGTGGTCTTCCAAACGATGACATAGGTATTTCTGCGTCTTTCCCAGTGACATTGACCGATCTCAAGTCGTCAAACACTTGCCCACATTGTCAACTCTCATAACTTTCTCTGGGAAACCAACCAGTTGGGAACGTCACGACGTGTTATCCTCACAAATTGCACCAAAAGCACTTGCGCCACTATCACTGTCGACAGATCACGCGTGATGGTGAACGATGACCAAGCCATGACGGACATTCGTCCTGTTTTCATTCGCATTTCACTTTCTCGTCTCGCCGTTTCCAGACTTTCACAGAAGTTGACATTCCTGTTCACCACCTTAGCTCTTTCGACAAGCAGTGTCAGCATTACCACGCTTTCCATGGATTGCAGAAGCTGTCGGTTACGACGGATATGGAGGTTGTTCTGAAAGTTTTGTTGACCCTCTTCCGCACGATTTATCCCGTCTCTACGGTGGCAACGATAGTACAAACTAAAAAAAGGTGACCGTTCGAAACAGTTGCTGTTCTTTGTATTCGTATGTAAAGGCAGTCAAAACTACTGCAGAGTTCCCATCTTGCCTTATGTTTCTATCCGCACGTTTTCCGTTTCTTTGCAAATACGCACCGGTATCTATAACTCACCTCTCTACGTACGCTGTGAAAAATTGAATGCTCTCCTGCTTGAAGCGATCTAGTGCCCCACTGCTCATTAGGGCTAAGAAAGGAGGTTTTGACAGACCATTGCATTGGAGCATTTCTCCCAATCAAACTCGAGTGACTTGAACGTTCCATTGCCGCACCAGAGAGGTCAGCGGTCACCACGAAAGTAGCTAAGTCCAGCCTGAGGTCTAACCCATATTGCAACGGCCACACCAATATCCATCATCATCTATACACCTCGTCCTTTCAGTCGTAAGGATGGGGCGACATGCCCACCGTCCACTCGAGATCTTCGGGAGGTTAATGACATTTCCTAGGGTGTGTCTAGACAGTGAAACCGAGCCGCTCAGAAACGCGGGAATCGGAGAGCAGTTGTGACCGGAATTTGCACATACCAGGCGCCAGTCGGTGCTGGTGCCGTCGCCTCTACTATCATCTAGGTCCACCGGCTGCGAAATGATGGAGTGGGAGAAAATGTCAATGTCATTTTTTAGTGCTCGCGGCTGTGACTCAGGCGTCGCGAAATGGAGCGGCGTCTCTGCGATGGCGCGAGCCCCACCAGGGACGGGGGAGGAGGTATTATCTCCATGTTCGGGTGATTGGTGGTCACGCAAGTAGATGCGGTTGTTGAGGCTCACTAATAGGGTGTTGGAGTACCTGAGGCGTTGGTCAGCGTTCTTAGGCTCGCGCGTAGTGTAAGTTATGTCTCGCTCACACTTTCCCAAAAATCGCAGATCTTTTTCACATTAGTCGGAAAGGTACAAAGCGGCAGACTAAAAGAACGTACGTGTATACGAAATAGACCTCGTTCTGCGAACGAGATGATCAGGTCAAAAGATGGATCGTGACGTATCTCGGTCCGACTTACGGGGAAGGTGACATAAAGCACAAGGGTTGCAATGGCTAACGTGGCTAAACAGGAAGTTAGATGCACGACCACGTGATATTTTCCGGGGGACAGGTACCAGTAAGGGTGTTCGTCTCAATGGTAAGCCGTACCACACGAATTAACACGAAGCTGGAGAAGTTGCTACTTGCCCTCCTCAACTGTTCAAAGGATCTCGGTCGACGTAGTAAAGGATGAAATAAAGTGACGGCGTACCAGCAGCGTCATCGCCACCGCGATCAGAATGTCCGCCAAGGCACTCGATATCGCCCATAACTAATACAGCGATGTATGAGGTGGTATGATCAATTAAAACCAAAACGAGTGTGCGTACGTATACTGCTGTCTTGGGAGTCGCAGATTTTTCAACCAGGAATGGCTAAATGCTGTGAGAAAGACGATTTGGCGAAAGTGTGTATAGTACTGACTTTGATGCTCCATATCGATGCGGCTGATTGTGTCACCGCGGCCTGTGTTCAGGAAAATGTCAGAAGCCTAAAGAATGTAGGGATAGTCAGGTATACATACGACAGCGATGATCCAACAGATCCACGATGTCTGATTGGTCAGCACCCAAATTCGATAACAGAAGTACCCTTGAACGATAAACGAAACAATTGCGCCAATGACGGAAACGTCAACGGGAAAGAAATGGGAATTCTCGAGGTGTTCCACATTGCCAAATCCGGCAACAAACCAATAGTAGACATCGGTCCCAGTCAGCGCAGTTTGAATGGTCTCCACCAGAAAAATAAAATAAACTGCTCAAAGTTCGCCTTAATGTCACGGAGCTTCCAAGTAATGTTGAAGACCAACCTAGAAATTTTATGGGTCGTCCATCCATAGGAAAATTGTAGCTATATACGTCTGAACCTGGGTGAGCGGAATAAACCAAGTTTCGAGGGACGGGCCTCGCACAAATCTGGACGCAGAGAACACCGTAGAGCATCCAGTTGAATACGGTGCCGAAGAGCTGCGGGCGTTGTTGAGGAAATCGGTTGTGTGGACAGCAGAATGAGAACAAACGCACACGAGGGGAAGCTCTGGCAGTGTGAAAGGATCAACGCGGATGGTGAGGGAAACCGCTACTGTAGTATCACCGAACTTACAGTTTGATGACCTCTGGGGAAGCAATTGGCGACTCAGAGGTCTCAGCCAGTGACGTTGTAAATGTTGAGAAGTTGGTGGGGACTATCATAGCGCCACGGGAAAGTGGGGACAGCAGGGTTGTGAACCGCAAGGAGGGCTTTATAATGGGATTTTTTCGGCTTATGAGTACAAGTAAGATCAATATTGATTAGAAGCTTGCAGCTTATTCTCAGAAATCAGTATGGGAAACAGTGAAAGTGACGGTTCTCACTGCCCACCGTAAATAAACATGACCACCATTGTGACAGTGCCGTGCTCATGAGGGATAGGATACTTCGATCAACTAGAGTACCAAGAGTAGGAAATCCGTGGGACATTAAAACTTGATGCAAGGCTGATGCAAGGGGACAGCCTGAGATTCGACAGAACTTGAATCAAAATATGGCATGACCCCCGGTGATATTTCGGCGATCCAGTGGCCAAGCCAGTGGCAATAAAACCCGACAGGCCATCACATTTGCGATGTCGTTCGACAGCAAACACATTCAACCGGTGGAGTTCGTTGACGTGATTCAGTTCAATAGGATGGATGTTCGCGGGAGGTCACGGTATCCAGATCAAAAACAGATCAGTCTCAAACGTTGAGTAGAATATCGAATATTGTGCCCGACACACAGTATAAAATGCAGTCCGCCAAGCTGTCCACAAAGAGTTTGAGACTTTGATGAAGGTGGGGGAAAAAAGGTATGGTAAAGGGAAGCCGGGCCACTCCACATCCGAGCGAGATCATCTGAGTCGTCACAGTCTCCAAGTGTCACAGTCGACGCCGGTCATTCCGGCCCGTGGACTATATTTTCCCTCTGTGAGCGCGTTTGGCCATTCGAAATCTGCTAACCCTGCCAGCCCGAGAGTGTGCATCTCACACTTGCAAAGGTCGCGCTCTTGATGGAAGGAGATGAATGGAAGCGGGAGAAGCGTTTTAAAGTGTGTACTTCCATCCCTCCTTTGGAATACTCGTTCGCCAATTGCACATAGCATCGGTCATATCAAGCGACGCTGAAGGACATTCATCTCCCATCTGCACTCACTCAGTCAACGTTCGATAATGAAATTGGGGTAAAAACACAGTCGACTTCTCTCGACGGCCTCTAACCAAACATCTCAAAATCTTCTTTAGGACCACGGATCCCATTTCTTTGGGGCCATCGAACATTGGAGACAGCTGAACCTCTCTCCTGCATTTGTTCGATTTGCAGCAGACGCCGCCAATATCTCTGCCTCCATGCCCCTGCTCCTTCACCATTGGAAGGACATCATTCAACTATGGCTCTCTGCGTTGGACAATGCAGACGATGAGGCGTTGGTCACTCTTTTGGAGTAAGTCGCGTATATAGTTTCCTCAGTATCTAATCTCCCACAGTCTCATGCAGAAATTTGTCCACGACCTTCGCTACGTCATCTTTCCCTCGTACAACGATTTGCTCGACCGCCTCCTTCAACTTCTTTCTACCTCCGTCTCCGCAGCAGCGCTCACTACGCTCCTGGCTACCTTCACGTCGCTCTTCAAACATTTGTTGGTCCCAGCCACAGAATCAAACCCCCTTGAACGGACGTGGAAATCTCTGCGCGCGATATTGCCTGAATGTGCCTCAGATGTGCAGCGTGCTATGGCAGAAGTCTGGGGTTCACTACTACGCCGGTTGAGGGCTCCACAAAGAGAAGCATTGGTGGAACTGATGGCTGAGGAGTTGACTGGAGTAGAAGATGCATGTGCTTGGGCATATATCTACTCATGCAAGGTATGCGAGGCTGCATATGGGCTGGTGAACTGCTGACAAGATATTCGAGTTAGTCCGTGTCGCAGACACTTCACACGACCGCTCCATCCATAATCGCACCACTTGTGAAGGTTCATCTTAGGAGCCAACAACATGCGCTAACACATAGCTGCATTCGTCGTCTGCTCACTGCACTTATCCATCATTGCAAGAGCGCCGAACAATTTCTCCCAGTTTCGGAACTACTAACCGAAAATTTTACCAATGCGGCACAGTCTATTGAATTTGAGGGGGACGCCGACGGCCTCGACCGCATTATTGAGGTCATCGCAGTTGTGACATCCGTACGTCAAGGATCACGTTTAACTGGTGCGCACCTACCTACTTGTATCCAAACTGCTCTAATACTTCTCAAGCTAACCAGCTGTCTGAAATCGCTAGAACGCTTTCGTCTCTCGTGGGGTTTTCTTCGCTAGAAAACTCATTACTTCATGCCAGCGTCTCAGTTCTCACAGCAGGCGACGTATCACTCTGGATGGGTGCGGGACGTGTCCTTGTAAAACAGTCTTGGACGAGAATCACCTTTGGTGCAGAACTCTGCGGCATCCTTTCGGACCTTTCTTGGGGAGGTTGGCAGCTATTGGAGTTCCCGCACGTTGTCAAGCATATGCAGAGCCTTCTTGAATTGGATGCGCTTCGCGGGCTGGCACTATCGGCGGCCTTAAACAACACTCAGAGGCTTAAAGATGCGCCGATAACTTGGCTGAAGCAGCTTGAAGATTGGATTTTGAAGCGATTCGAGAGTTGGGCAATGACACGTGAGAAAGTGCGACTCCGTCTCGACAATCAGCGTTACCCTTACTGACATCCGGCAACTTAGGTTGAAGAGCTTAGTCATGTTCTCCAGATCACCAGCCTTCTCCCTGGTATTCTGAATCTTCTGTGCAACATAATCGGGGACGTACTTGATACGCCTAACCCGGAGATTAGTTATCAAAGTGACGCCGGGAATGCATCATGGGTTCTTGGGAGCTGCCTAAAAACACTGGGAACGCACCCATATGCTGAATGGGTACACCATGCAGACCTGATTTCCTGGGTGGAGAAGGTACTCCAACGATGGTCCTGGTCCGAATTTGTTCTACACGGGCTTGCCGAAGCAATCCAAAGAAGGTGAGTTGCTGATTGCGACTCAATCACAGTATCTGATGGAGACTAGTCCATCACAGGCTCATAATATGTCCTTCGAAGAGATTTTCCGCTACCTCGCCTCTCCAGTGCTCTCCCATTCACGCCGCTCTCGACTCAGCGCGCTACACCTCCTTTCCAGTTCACTTGTGCACGAGGCTTCTTCATTGGAGCTCGTTCTGTCGAAGCTACTACAGGCTGAGGAGGTTCCCATCGATGCACCAAGTTCGCGTGAGCGTGTGCTACGTCTCGCGCAGCTTGAGCACGTCATTACTCGTGACGACACACTCGTATCAGAATTAGCGGTGCGTTGGGTGGTTGCGCAACTCAAGATCGGTTTGCGTCCCGTATGGCTCCCTGCAGCTCGCGTTCTTGAGAAGCTGTCCGAGCATAGTGGAGAAGTCGTATGGCGAATTATGTTCGAGGAATTGAAGGAAGTGATTAGTACCTCGAGGGTTGATGGCGTACCCGAATGGATGGAAGACACCGGAGACGAGGACGACTTGGATAAGGTGCGCGAGAGTGAGCGGTCATGGAAAGACCCAAGTGCGCATAAGGTCCGTAGTGCATTGGCGAAGTGGAGTGCGGGCGATATGTTCAAGGTGCAACTCATACGGGTATGTGGTGTACTTTTCGTGGGAATCATCTCTGACAATCGGCGCAGGATCAGCGACCTCGGGACCGGTTTGATCGTGTAACCTTTGAGGCACAACTTCTTGTCGCCTTCAAGCACTGTGCCCCTTTGGCAGAGAAGCACAATCGCGATCTAGTCCCGTTATTCCTCAATCTAGCCGGGCCCTCTGGTCCTGCCAAGCTTCCACGAACTAAACTCACCTCTTGGCTCACCCTCTTTTCGAATTTCACCAACCCTCGTGTCCTACATTCGACACAAGCATTACACGATCTTTATACCTCCCTTCTTTCTCACCCCGACCGCTCGCTACAAGGGATTGCGCTTTCGTGTTTACTTACGTACAAACCGCCTCACCTACTTCCGCACACGGAGCGGCTCCAAAGACTGTTAGATGACAGTCGGTGGCGCGATGAACTCGCTCAACTTGACATCGCTAACTTCACTGAAGAGGAACGCCCCGCTCTCGTCGATGCCGTGATACGAATACTTTTCGGCTTTGTCCGCGAACGACATACCCGGGACCGTCGTGCGACGGTCTTGGCCACCCTCGGCGGATGCACGAATCCAGAGCTTGGTCTGTTGGCCACGCTCATGCTTCAGGATGTCCTTCCCGCTGCCTTAGAGAATTCAAACTCGAGTGCGGTGATGGCTGTCCCAAGTAGCATTCTACTGAAGCCGCAAGTTGGGTTCTTGCATTTGCTGGGTGACGTCCTGAAGCAATTGGGACCACGGTTGATTGACCGTTGGGACGCTCTTATAGTTGCCACGATCAGCTTCGCAGCTCATGCCCAGACTTCATTAGAGGTACTCAGACAGGAGGACCGAGATCCAGGGGACGAAACAGAACTACCTACTGAGGTGGTAGAGGAGGATGGTGATCCGCAAGCCAGTTCATCGAAATTGCTTCGAGTGATTCGGCAATTAGGCATGCGACGTCTTGCGGACTTCTTCCGCAACTCGACTTCCTTCGATTTCACCCCGTACATGAGTGAAATCTTTCGTACCCTCTTCTCCCCGCGTCTAGCATCCTTTCCCAATGAAAACACACAAGCCCCATCTGCCCTCCTAGACATCCTCTACGCCTGGTCCTCTGACGAAAGATACGCTACATTTTTGGTGGATTACGACAACCGTGTACTACCGCAAGTTCTCGCTTGCTTGATAGCCCCTAGCGTCAAGCCTATGGTCGTCGCTCGCGTCCTCGATCTCGTTGATCGTCTACTGGAGTTATCCGCAAGCCATGAGGATATCTCGCAGCGTATTGTCCTCCCACACGTCCCATTACTTCTATCGAACCTTGCCGCCCTTGTTCAAACAGCGAAAGGCGATGCAGTAGCGAGCGATCAGCTAGTCCAGCGTCAGATTGGCATCTTATCAGGCCTTGCTCACTTTATCTCAGATGGGACGCAAGCATCCACATTACTTGGACTTTTCTGCCCATTGCTGCGCAAGCCGACCAAGCAAGTTGGAGAGCGTACCAAGGCCGACATTCTCAATATCGTGGCCAACCTCCTCCCACTCATACCGGGTCTGACTGAACCAAATGGCTCAATATATAGGGCAACCTATGAACTTATATCCTCGTTATTCCAATCAGTCCGATCAAGGCAATGCAGAGTGGCTCTCATCGCGGTGTTTCGGGCGCTGTCAGCCATCGACATTTCTCTACAAGAGTTGGCGGAGTTACTGGAGCAGCTCAACGCGTTTTCTTCAAAGCGTATCGAGGAGCCCGATTTTGATCAACGATTGAAGGCTTTCGCGAAACTGAATGAGGTCTTGCATCCCTCTCTGACACCCCACCAGTGGTTGCCGGTCCTATTCAATTTATTGTACTGCATACAGGATCCCGACGAGTTGGCGATCCGTAGCAACTCGTGTCAGGGTTTCAAGCACCTCATCGACGCCGTTGCCGCGAGGTCAGATCCGGGATATCAGACCATCTTTCTGCGCAAGCTATTCCCTGGCTTGAAGAACGGGCTTCGATCGAAGAACGAGATGGTGCGCGCTGACATACTTAGTGTCATTGCTTACGCAGTGGCACAGTGTGACGGCATCACAGCGTTGCAAGACATGAAAGTCCTTCTGGAGGGTGGAGACGACGAAGCAAACTTCTTCAACAACATTCACCACGTCCAGCTCCATCGTCGGACTCGCGCTCTGAACCGACTCGCGGACCTACTGCGACGAACGCCAACTACGCAGTTCTACCCTGGCGGATATCTTTATACCTCTTGTGGGACACTTCGTAGCGTCTTCATCAAGTTTGGATCATAATCTGGTAACTGCTGCAATCACGGCGACTGGTCGCATGGCGAGACAACTTTCGTGGGGTCCTTATTATAACCTAGTCCAACGTTACCTTAAGCTGTCGAAAGCCAAGGACGCACCGGAGCGCCTATGCATTAGGACTATAGTCGCTATTCTGGATGGCTTTCACTTTCCTATGGACGAGATTGCAACACCTGAACCGAGCAGACTAGTAGAGGCAGACGAACCGGAAGGAATTGAGGAAAACGACCCACCTGAACCCAGGCAAGTTAACGACCGTATTTCAGATGCAGTCAACAACAAGCTCCTTCCCACCCTTCTGAAACACCTTGAAAACCGCGAGGAGACCGAAGACACCCTTCGTATCCCAATATCCATTGGTATCACAAAGATCGCACTACACCTCCCTTTGACCACCCGGGAAGCGCAGATCACCAAGCTCATCACAACCCTTAGCCAGGTGCTACGTAGCAAGTCTTCTGAGACAAGAGACCTTACTCGTGAGACGCTATGCAAAATTTCCACCATGCTCGGTCCTTCATATCTTCCAATCGTCCTGGGGGAGATGCGGGGAGCGTTAACCCGTGGTCCTCACTTGCACGTTCTCGCTTACGTAACACATGCACTACTCACTCACGTGACGAAGCAAGACAACGTGGTTGCGTTCAGAACCCTCGATAACTGCGTGGAAGATGTCGCACACATATCTGCTGAAGTCATCTTCGGTGAACCGGGTAGGGATGTGCAAAGCGAGGGCTTTAAAACCAAGATGCGGGAGGTCCGTTCTTCAGGGTCGAAGGGCCTCGACTCCCTTGGTATCATCTCAAAATTCATCTCTCCTCCGAAGATCAGCAGCCTCTTAAGGCCTCTGCGTGCCATAATGCAGGAAACGGAGACTTTGAAAGTTATGCTAAAAGTTGACGACGCTCTACGCAGAATCGCTGGCGGTCTAAACTCAAATGATCACCTCGTCCCCAAAGAGTTGATTCTCTTGTGTCATACGCTTATCAGCCAGAACTCCAAACTCCAGAAGCACGTAGTAAAGGTTGAACGGAAGAGAAAGAGAGCGAAAAACCACGTCATCGTCGAACCCAAGGGTCACACAGGGATCACCGATGGCCACTTCACTGTCAACTCATTCCGGTGCGCCACAGGTTCACCCTTTTTTTTTGTCTGTGCTAACAGAAGTCGACGCAGTTTCGTTGCCTTTGGACTCGACCTGTTCAATACTGCATTTCGTCGCAATCGCTTCGATTTCGGCGATCCCGACATTCTCGCTCGTTTGGAGTCCATGGTCGCGGTTATTGGCAATACGCTCTACTCGAGTAACTCTACCATCCTAATCCACGGTCTTAAGGCCTCTGCAGCTATTATCAAGTGCCCACTGAAGAACCTGGACAAGTCTCTTCCCATTTTCGTCGGACAAGCTATCGACATCTTGAAACAGACAGGCAGCACAGAGTCCGAGGTTGCCCAAACTGCGCTCAAGACCCTGGCGACAATCGTGCGCGACAAATCGAGTGCGGAGGTCAAGGAGAAAGACCTGGTTTATCTCCTCGAGTTGTTGGGGCCGGACCTCGAGGAACCGGGCCGCCAGGCCTCCGTCTTTGCCATGCTAAGGGCAATCGTCGCCCGCAAGTTCATTGTTCCGGACATCTACGATCTCATGGAGCGAGTCTCTGAGATCATGGTAACGAATCAGTCTCCCCAAGTCCAAGAGCTCTGTCGTGGTGTATTTTTACAGTTCTTGCTGGACTACCCGCTGGGCAAAGGTCGCCTACGCACCACCATGTCGTTTCTTGCAAAGAACACCGCGTATACGTACGAGAGTGGGCGGCTCTCCGTATTGGAGCTACTTAGCGCTATAGTCTCGAAATTCGAAGAGAGGCTGATAGGTGATTATGCCGACCTTTTGTTCGTCGCTCTTGTGATGGTCGTCGCAAACGATGACTCGGCAAAGTCCCGCGAAATGGCGGCAGAGATTATCAAGAACTTATTCTTACGCCTCGACGCCGACCATCGTCGCCTTCTCATGTCGCATCTGCGTTCCTGGGCTAGCCAGCAGGCCAATACTCAACTGACAAGGGTCGCCACCCAAGTGTACGGTGTTATACTTGAAGCACTCCAGACCGACGCCGCAGCATACCTTCCTGCTATTCTGGAAGACCTCAACGCGAATCTCCTGCGAGGCACGGAACAGCTCGCAAACGAAGAGGGCGAGGGGTTGGACGTTGACCAGCAATGGCAAGTTGCGTACCATGTCCTCACCGTCCTAGGGAAAATCGTCCGAGTATTCCCCGATGTCGCCACACGCCCGCAAGAGCTTCCTTGGCCTGCGGTAGTTGCACATCTACTCTTCCCTCATGCGTGGGTGCGGATGGCTGCCGCTCGCTTAGTTGGACAGTTGTTTGCTGCGACCCCAGTGGCCGAGATACCACAGGAAGGGTATCCCACCTCGTCGCCATTGGTCGGGCTAGACTTGAGGGAAATCGCTGGGAAACACTCTATGCAACTCAAGAGCCCACACCTCAGCTCTGCGCTGGGGACACAGATCGTCAAGAACCTTCTTTATATTGGGAAGTGTTTCTGTGCCACCAAAATTCTGAACCCTCAGCATGCCGAAGAGGAGGACTCGGAGAGCGAAGATGGCGATGAAGAAGGTGCTGTGGAGCAGGAGGGGGAGCACGCTAATGAAGCAAATCAAGAGAACCCCCTTGCGTGGCTCTTCTCCAAGCTATCGTACCAGATACGTGCTGCACTTATTGTTGGGAGAAATCGCTGCGCCAGCAGTGTAAGTCAGCCTCTCCTCGAATGGGAGTTATCACTCACTGGCACTATTACGCAGGAGAACTGGGACGAGCAACCTGCGGCTATCCTACGTTTCTTTGCAGCAATGGCGAACTACATGGAGACCTCTCAGCTGGAAGATTTTTTGATGCACATTCTGTCGCCAATGTACCGTATCACCGAGGATGACACTATCCGGGACCAGCGGATGGGTAAGCAGCGCCAACGACTACCCTGAATAGTCTCATTCAGATTTTACAGTCGAGCTTAAGGCGACAGCCGTGGAACTTCAGGACCTTGTTCAACAAAAAGTTGGCACAACAAAGTTCGCTGTCACGTACAACAAGATCCGGCAGACAGTTTTGGGGGTACAGCGTGAGCGGAGAACTGCTCGTGCCGTAAAGGTATGTTTCAAAGTTGTGATCGGTTCGTACGGTAGTTGACGGCGGCCCTGCAGTCTGCCACTAATCCCGAGGCTGCGGCGAGACGTAAACAACAGCGTTCTGCTACGAAGAAGGAAAGTCGTAAACGAAAAGGCGCTATGTTCGCGTAGGTGCCCAGCCTTCAGGACCTCACTGAGTTACTGATAGTCCATTCCAGAGATAACAGAGGCAGACTGAAACGACGCAAGGAGGATTGACGAGTTGGTATTGGTACCACATTTTAGAAAAATCTGTTCAAGTAGTTGCGTACGAGTAAAAGTAAAATACAACACAGCGAATGATGTACAACACAATGGACATCAAGATATATCCATCGGCGCAGCGTCACGGGGATTGATTTTCGGGTAGCACAAGTCGTTCTCCTCTGCCACAGCCTCATCATCATCTTCATTCCAGTCACTGGTCGTCTCCCACTCGTTTTCGAATTCGATATCGATCGAGAGTTCCTCGACGCCGTCGGTATCGTCCGTGAGGGGCATGAACGAAGCCAATGGGGCAGAATGTGCGGGGGCATGCGTGGTGGGCTGTACCCATCGACGCTCACGTAACCGCTTGTGCCGCTCCCGATCAGCCTCGATGCGTTTGAAGACTTCATCGCGCGGGAGAGCCTCTGGTTTTGAGGGGGCATGGGCTAATGGAGACGGCGGTGGTGTAGTTTCGCTTCCTATGTTCCGGGTGGTCAGGGCAGAAAGGGCATCGTCGACCTTTTGCGGATCAAGAACCCGCTTGCTTCGCCAATCCTCTAGTATCTGGTCTCATTGAGCGGGAGGGAAAAAAACAAAATAACAAAGCGGGGGGGAAAGAACAAAGCAAAGCTAACCTGTTTTGTACTCATGAGATTTGGGAGCCCTACGCGACCTTCTGGAACGACCGACAGAACGATCCTGCTGAGGTCTCGCCCCACGTAGTCGACATAGAAAGAGCTTTCGGGTTGCACACCCTGTCCCAGCGCACTTGGGTGAGACTTTGCCAGGAGCGACGCCTCACATAACGAATCGAGGAAGTAGAGGATGTTTATTCGATTGTTGATGGAACCCTATGAAAGGTGAGCTTCGGATTCAACGACAACGAATGCAGGAGTTAACCTGTCGTCACCTTCTGACATTCCTCTACGATACAATCCCACAGATCTTCACCACACTGAGAGAAGAACTTCAGAGCAAAACCGACGACTTTCTGTATAGACTGCTGGGAACTGGTGAGCGTATGGTTGAGTAATACTTCAGGTGAGATGCGTGCGGGACTGACGCGTTAAGTTTTCGTATGAGCGAAAGAAATTGCATCCTCACTTCGAACGGATCCATTGGCACCGGCTCAGGCGAACTCGCTCTCCGTTCCACGTTCCTCGACGCCACCAGTTCCCGGATGCCGGACGAGCATTAAACTCCGCCCGGCGCCCACCACGTGCTCAGTCCTCATTAACATCAAACCGGACAAACGATTCATTTCACAGCCCTTGCTTTAGTACCTCAATATATATATTTCTAGATCTGTATCCCCGGGGCCTCGGCATTGGAAAAGCTTGCTCACACAGCCATAGTCGCAAGGATTGTCCGGCCTTCCAATCGGGGAAAAAGCAATCGGACAAATCAGTAATGGTGCAGGTGGGTGCTACGTAGAGTTCGCTCCAAGTACATCCGAGTGGATCTTTTTTTCGATAACGAAATAGAGAAAAGGAAAGGACTGTAGCACCGCAGTGTTGTGGAGAGAGATCAAGATAACTGTTGACATTGATTACGTGTATACGTGGTTCTAACGCTGCCATCCCAAATTCAAATGAAACCGAGTACACGCTCTAATTTGGTGAACAATACAGTACGCTGAATAAAAAAGTATAAAGTGTAGATCCCATGAGATCAATATACCTCTAAGCTATAATACTAAAATATCGCCAAATGAAGGTAGCCTGAACCAGTTGAACATGTGCGCGGAAAATCTGACACGACCTCGTGGTTCTGCATGAAGAACTCCAACTCACAAGCGGTCTGGTTCGCAGGAAGCGCGTTCTGCGGAGATACTGCACGCGGGTGCAGACTAGACGCGGAACTTACCATTACGATGGGACAAGGGTTGTACTGATGCGCGCTACTACGTAGTCACCAATGTTCGGGACGACAAAAGTAACCCGCTGCCTCATGGCGATCTGGTCGTCGAGCGACCTACGAACCGGCTAGGGGTAGAGAGGTCCTGCCCAGACTGCTGGGCAGCTAGCCGATGTTCAGCTTGAACCGAGCGAGCTCATTGAGAAGACTAATAGAGATCCCGACTTGCTTGGCCCACCTCCGGCTCCGAGAGGGATCCAATAGTTGGTAATTTTCCTTCACGGGAGGGGGATCGAGAGGCAACTGTACCTCGCTGCGGTGACCTCGCACAGTAAATCGGACACGGCAGTGTGAGTCCTGCACCGCCATTCATGGGACGGGTACGCCATGCCTTGTACTGTGGTATGGGGCTGTGTTTCGCCGGTATCCGCCAGGCAGGAGGTGGCCCCGCATCCAGAGTTTCTAGTCAGTGAAGAGAATCTTGGACAGAACGGAATTACAGTAATGGCAACAAGGAAAACAGACGTCACGGAGATCGCGGGGCAGTGCGTAACGAACGCTGCGTAACACCGGACGTCGCGTCCCCTTGTTCGTGAACAGCAGAATTTTTTTATTCAGGGCGGCCGGCGGCCGGTGGAAGGGGATGTCAACCCGTCAACCTTTCATCGCCCAGCGACAGCGGCACAACACCGACATTGAGACAACCACACACAAAATTTAACCCCTGGGTCAAGAAGTCAAAAGAATTCACTCACACGTACTGATGAGTATTTCGACTACGGCATGGACAGTGGTAATCTGAAACGAGTCTTGTCACTCGCGTCACCATTTTTACGAGAGGGCCTCCCTGGACTCACTCATTTCGGCGACGGTCGACGCCTACGCCAAGCATCGTGCTGAGGAGGCCTTAGGCGCGGGAGTTGAAGGGGGGGGTTCACACACTACTATCAGGGTTATTTCAAGGAGCAAACCCAGAGACTCCAACGACGGTATCATCTGTGGTGGGTAGTATCGCTCGTCAGATTTCACTACGGGTCAGGCGGTGATATGCTGATCCTCTGGCTTTATGATTGAGGCTGCTCAAGCTTATGGTGATTCAACCATCAAGCACTCAAACGACACTAAAGACTATGGCTGATGTGAGTTCCGTACTTCGAAGGTATGAGCAGTTTTTCTTACTCTCCTTTTCGACAGGTTGACCACGCTATGTTCGACTGCATCGTTGTGTACCAATGGCACTTGATAGGGGCTTGACTTTGGGAATAGTTAGGAGTCTGCAGGACGCTCTCGTCGGTTGGCTCGGCCTGGTAAACCGGACACGTACGCAAACTGATCTTCTGAAGCTCCACTTACCGCAGAAAGACCGAAGACGCTGGTTGCGGACCAGAAGTGGCTCTCGTTAGCCTTAGGGAAACTTAATTGGACTAGCGGATGATGAGGTTTGTTGGTTCAAATAACGTACCATATTCTATTATTTTCTTCTTCGTCCTCCGGGTACGTCAACACAAGCACCCGTGAGTCGGAGAGCGAAATCCACGTAGATTGACCACGTCGAGTCGAAAGCATGACGTGTACTGTACCAAATGTCGAAATACGCCAGAAGCTCAGGTGACTCGGTGTCCCAATGAACGACGTGATTCAGAATGTGATACGTCTTAATTAAAAGAAGACGCTAGAAGCATACGACACGGGATCTCGGCGAACCAAGGTCAAGGGCGGTGCACAGTCATGCGATGGGATTGGGCGGCCATCAGGGATAGTCGAAGATATGTGTATAGAGGCCACCGCAGATCAAAATGCGCCGTACGCAAAAGGAGCAGAACTGAGGGGCGATCCCAGAAGGAGAATGCCTCGCGGTGCGGTCGGATCCAGCGCATGTAACTTACACACCAACAGATATGGGTGAGGACGTTAACTGTCACATATAATTTGGGTAAACGGGCAAAATAGAACTAGGCGTGAGTGATGTTTTGACAAGACTCATTTAAACGGGCCCCGTTTCAGATTACTTAGAGACCAAGTGGAGGCGTGGCCCATGGAGAGACTTCAATGATCTGTGCTTCCTATCCTGTGGAGACTTGGATGACAAGATGGTGACGAAGCCACAGCAGCAGACCCTGAGCCAAGCCGTGACGGTGAGTGAAGAAGTCGAAGAGGTGTCAATGATAACGCTGATGACAAGTTAAGACTAGCTGTGGGAACCGAGTCAACAATTTCCGCAGATGGAAACATTGTTTTTCCTAAAGAGGCCGTGTCTCGTGGCCAGGCCTCGTGATGCGAACGAGGACAAGGTGAGACAACGAAGCCGTGTCCATCGTGTTCTCGGGCTGGCGAGAAGTGACTCTCAGGCTCTGATATATCTGATAGATCGTGGGCAGACGTGGGGATAAGCCAAACTATCTGATAATCCGTGGCTCAGCGCTCAAATGAACCACATGCCTCTCGTTGTGCCCCTGACAGCACTCCTGACAGCGCTGACCAAATGAAAGTCTCACCGATGAGTGTCCTCGTCCTCGCTCACAGGTGTCTTTCCCCCCCTTGACGCCTTCCCCCATCCCCCCCCTCCCCTCTCAAGGTATGGCTGAGGACCGCCCGGTTTCGACGGTCAACTCGGACTACGCCACTCCCCTACAGTCCCCGCTATCCCTCGACGGCGGCGCCACACTCGAACCTCCCCGGGCTTCCTTCTTCAACCCTGGCCCTTCTCCTGACCTTGGCACCCCGCGAGATTCAATCGCACCCAGTGCCAGTGGCCCCGAACAAGACCGAGATGGCCTTACCCCGGCCCAGTCCACCACTTTCCTACCCGCAGGCAAGGAATCGGGAACCATCACCCCGCATCGCAGCATTGGCGCCAAGCCGCTCTACCGCCGTCCCGTGTTCTGGGCCGTCGCCCTCGCAGCCCTTGTAGCAATTATCCTTGCCATTATCCTCCCTGTGTATTTTGTCGTCATTCGCAAGAACAATGGCTCGAGCAATCTTAGTACTAATAATAGCAACGGCACGACCCCTGGCAGTGGTAACGGCAACAATCCCCCGACGAACTCCGGCGCGACCTCGGGTGGCGATGGTTCGACGATTGTATCTGGAAACACGTCCTTCACATACTCAAATCCATTCGGAGGTTTCTGTGAGTGTTCTCTCTTGCCTTACAGTGTCTCCCCCATTTGTTTTGGTGCCTTGCCGGCACATGATGTTATTGCCAATGCATGAGGGCTGTTTGTTTCTCGCACTTCGTTCATATCTTCTCTGTTTCTCCGTGTAATTGCAATTATTGGTTTTAGATAGGCGTTCCTGTGGAGGCGGAACAGCATATTCTTCCCCGCATTATTAGCTTTCTAGTCTATCTGTCGTCATCATCACTCGTTGACTACGATCATGACCTGCTCCTTACAGGGGTTTATGACCCTCAAGATCCCTTCAATGATAGCGCTAGACCTAATTCTTGGACACCCCCCTTGAATGCAACTTGGGACTGGGCAACCGACCGTGTGTATGGCGTGAACCTCGGCGGCCTATTCGTTCTCGAACCGTTCATTTCCCCTGCGCTCTTTCAAAAATACCCCGGGGCATCCGATGAGTGGACCCTCAGCGAAGCTATGGCGGCCGATACGGGCCCTGGAGGTGGGCTACAAGCGCAATTGGAGGCACATTATGACACCTTCGTCGTACGAGTCATCTCTTATTTCACGTTACCTGGCGCTGACCCTGTCTTTGTTCCCAACGCTCTACCACCGCGGCGCTTATTCGGGCCTATTCGTTCACAGACCGAACAAGACCTCGCTGAAATGGCAGGGGCGGGTTTGAACTGGATTCGCTTGCCAATTCCATTCTGGGCGATTGAAACCTGGCCGGGGGAGCCGTTTTTGGCGCAGGTGTGCTGGAAGTGAGTGTCGAACGTGATCCGAGAAGCGATAAGTTTCCTTAATATCCATACTTGCATCGGTATGGAACGGGGACGGCGCTGATCCTCCTTACGCAGGTATATCCTTCGCCTCGTCGGGTGGGCGCGCAAATACGGTCTGCGCATCTATTTGGACCTTCACACCGTTCCTGGCTCTCAAAATGGTACGTGTCGACTACAGTACATTCTAATCGGCTCATCTATTTGACGTATCTTACGCCACCGCTTGCTCTTCTTTTCCCACGTGCACCCACGCTCCCGTCTGTTTGCCGTATTCTGTGTATCCAACAGGCTACAATCATTCGGGAAAGGGTGGGCAAATCAACTTCCTGAACGGAATCATGGGTATAGCGAATGCCCAACGCACTCTGGACTACATACGCATAATCACAGAGTTCATATCTCAACCGGAATATCGAAACGTCGTCCCAATGTTTGGAATCATCAACGAAGCACTCGTCGGGACCATTGGGAAGGACGAGATGACCGCGTTGTGAGCCCTTTTTTTTCTTCTCCACGGCCGTCGTATCTTCTGCTTCCCTTCTCCGTTTTGTTTCAAACCCCAATTGCATCCACTTATCACGCGATTATGTTATCGCCACCTATTCAACCGCTTGATGAGATTGCATTTCTTGATCCTACATAAGCGCCCGCTGACAACTGCTGACACGCCTTGTTCTCGTCATTATACTGTAGTTACCTCCAAGCTCACGACATGATGCGAAACATTACCGGTTATGGAGAGGGCAATGGGCCGTACATTGCCATTCATGATGGCTTCGAAGGCGTTGCCCAGTGGGCGGACTTCCTCCCAGGCTCAGATCGGATCATTCTCGATACCCACCCTTACTTCGCATTCGACGGGCAGTCGAACACTTCCCCAATTGATGTAGATGATGGACTTGGAGAACCTGGCGGTATTTGGCCGAAGCAAGCCTGTGACTCTTGGGGGCCAGGCATTAACAGGAGGTCCGTATCTCTTCCCTTGTTACGCGAATCAAACACTTATTACGAGTCAGTCAAAGTGCCTTCGGAGTCACCGTCGCAGGCGAATTCAGCAATGGGTATAACGACTGTGGTTTGTTCCTTTTGGGCGTCGCAAACACGGCTACAGATGTGGGCGATTGCACGCCGTTTATCGATTGGCAAAACTGGAGCCAAACATTCAAGGCCGGGCTCCGTGATTTCTCGCTTGCAAGCATGGACGCCACCCAGAACTGGTGGTTCTGGACTTGGAAGGTGTGTGAGGTTTTACCGCGGGCGCATCATTGCTTAACGTCAGGGCAATATCTCGTGTTTTTACAGATTGGAAACTCCTCTACCTCAGGGACGGTTGAGGCCCCCCTGTGGTCGTATCAGCTTGGACTGCAAAATGGTTGGATGCCAACTGACCCACGCGCGAGCGTCGGAAAATGTCAGGCGTTGGGTGGCAGCCAGGTACCTTTCCCAGGCACCTATTCTGCATGGCAGACTGGTGGGCCCGGTGCAGGCACGATTGCTCCCAGCGTATCGTCGTCTTTCCAATGGCCTCCATCGACTATATCCAACGTCGAAGGCGTCCTCTACGCCGCTCTCCCCACGTACACTCCGACCGGAACCATCTCGACCCTGCCGCCCCCTGAACTCACCCCAAAGGTGTCGCAAGATGATGGCTGGTATGATTCGAAGGATACAGCTGGCGCGATGGTCACGGTTTCCGGGTGTAGTTACCCCAACGCTTGGGACTCGAGCGGCGTCATTACCCCGACCGCGCCTTGCCCCTCACGAAGTCTTCCTGTCGCAATCGTCACAACAGCCCCATCACCGGTTTCTACCCGAGCCGGGTGATTACATGGGAATGTGCATTCGGGGTGTCGGGTTTTTCGTTACTCGTGCATGGCAACCCGGCATGCCGTAGACGAAGGGAGGTTATGTTATGTGATTATGGTGCTACGCACGGACGTTGCGATGCCGGTATGCACCTTCATATACGGACCCGGTATTGGTTTTCCTTGGACTGCGAAGACAGCTCGACGCAGCTCGGCTGCGAACACGTTTCACGTTTCCGACGATGCTTGTCACACTACCTTCTCTGTTGCTTCATACACGTATGCATGTATGTATGGACTGCTGACGCTCGGAATCGTTGTACTCGGAAGCGTGATACATCATACGAACGTTCTGATATTTACTCACAGAAGACTACTCTGGTTTTCAAACAACCTTTTTTCGGGTCTTCTATTATTTTTAACTTCGCTATTTTTACCCGATTCCGAAGCGCTATGGGGTGGATAGTATAGGAGGTATTCTGTTCTTAATCGCCCGCCTGGAAGAGTGACTGGTGGAGTGCGTGCGAAGTGCCGCCGGGGCGCACGTCGGTAGGTAGTTCCACGTCGCGGGAACTAGGCGCACGAGCCTGAGCATGTGTAAAGCCAGGTCGTGATCAGCAAGTGGATCTGGCCTTCGATGAACATAAACTCTCGCAGAGTTGTACGTACGGCGCAGCGCGAATTTATCACGACCGGGGACCCGATGACAGGGGATAAATGGGGATAGTGCATTTAGTCGCCTGCTGGTCCCGACGATGACGATGACACACCGGAAGCACCAACCAACGTACAGCCCGACGGGCCCAAGCAATATTTGGATGGTAGGCAGTTGATATTTTGACGTCGCTTTTGCTCGTGTTTCTTCGTTGTCGTACTGCGCAAGGTTTGGCCGTGGTTGGCGGGCCCATTTGCGCCTCAGACAAAAAAGGCTCCGGGCGCTGGGCGCTGGGCGTTGGGCGTTGGCATCACGCAGCCTGCCGGATTCCGAGAGCTGCGTGAGGTGCGGCCCGCGGCCGGCTCGCGGAGATCGATCCGATCACGAAACTTTAGATCAGTATGGGGGTGGTACGCAGCGAAGGAAGGAGAAAGGAGGCGAACGGAAGCCAGATTGCCTCCGTCCCCCTCGCGACTGACTCAAGTGGCAACGCGCGTTGGAGGGGAAGCCCGTCAGGAAGGTACAAACCCCTCGGGCCACGTTAGTCGCGAGACGAGCGGCCACGGGCGGGCCATGCCGGTCCTTCGGTGGGGGGTTCCTTTGTTGGGGCGGATACGCAATCAGGACATATTAACTTTGACTGCTAGGCGCGATAACGTTATGGTGGTGTGGTGTTCGACTGGAGACGTCGGCTTGGGGAAGTTGGCTGGGCTTCTGGCGGGGCGGCGGTAGAACGTTCACGAGCGTCATCGCCGTGGGGCTCTTGCGCCGGCTATGAGCGATCCAATCGACTTCCAGTCCAGATCGTTCTATCCGACTGGACTGGTGATTGCTTGTGAATGCTAGTAGGTACGTGAAACGACTCATGGCGCGGTTGGTTCCGAGGAAGGCTGGAAGCTCGTGTTTCTTACACTAGACAGACCGACAAGTCAGTCGGTTTGCTAATGAATGAATCACTTTCCGGGTATCTGAGACTCGTGATGACATATCAGTGTGATCCATTGGGCAGGGGATTGAGATGCGCTAGCCCCCAGCCAATTATACGGCTCTCGTTGAGATTGGGGGATTTTGCGGCAAGTCAACTCTATTCGAAATGGAATCTGGCTAAATTTGGAAGGTATCCAGATCGTTTTCCATGTCTCGCGATGGCCCCCTCACTATTTGGCATGATGCAGGATTCGGCCAAGGCAAATTCCGCGCATGCTAGCTCGTGTTTTCCTCTCTTATTGTGAGCGTCGTCTGCATCACGCCCACGAAATACCCCACGACGGCATGAGTTGAGAAGGGAGTTAGCCACGCTGATTCGCTGGCCCACCTTCTAGGCGCTCCTGTGCTATTGGCCTAGTACGAAAGTGCTGATTATCTAATCCCATCCGGGACGGGGTCTTTCTCTTCTCACTCAACCGCTGAAGTTTACCCGAAATCGGGTCGCACAATGGTCGCACGGGGCCATACTCGGTCGCGCGGAAGAGGGCCTAAGTGTTTTCTTATTTTTTATTTTGTGGGATTCCTTTTTTCCCCCTTGACTGTCGCCATTCGCAACACGGGAAGTCGTGCGGAACACCAAAAAAAAAGAAAGAGTGGAGTGTGGATCCATTCCACGTTGCCGACAAGTGGGAAAATTGGGTTTTGGTAGGTTTTCAACATTTACGTTAACTATTAAAGAACTGTATATTACCACTTATGGACGGCCGGGACTTTTCCCACTCCGTCGCAGAGCCACCAGAGGCGGTTGCGGTCAACAAGTGAAAATCTCGTGCTACCCCAGGAATGGCAACGAGCGGGGGAAGAGTGGCCGGAATTACTAAGGGATCCGGGAAGAAAAGATGAATGCTGTCCTGGACAGAGGATTTTTTCTTCGGAACGGGAAAGCAAGCGGGGATGGAGAAGACTGGGATTAAACTGAAAAGGAAAAGTGATTTAATTATGTCGCGGGGGGCTGGTGACGGTAAGGTGGGTTCGAATAACTGGCAAGTGAGCGGCTAACGGAAATGCTTAAGCTGCCATAGATCTGCGATGTGTGAGACCGAACGAAGATGGTTTGAATTGACTTTTTGCTTTCGGTAACTTGATTCCGACGCGAGGGATGCGCCAATTTTTGGTGTTCGAAGAAAGCGTTGAGTTCCCATCTCACATCAACTTAGTGAGCCAATGCTCACCAAGATAAAATCCACCACGTTTAGTTAGCCGTATACTTAGTACCCCCGCTAGCCTCCTTGCGTTCTTATACCGCGCTAGCGCGTACCTCTCTCTCGACCTGTCATTCTCTTTTTAGCCCCATTCCCTTAGTCTATCCAGGATGGCCAACTCCTCTTCCCTCTCTGACTTTGTCCGCATGTCAGCCGTCGACGATCTTTCCTATCCCCTTGCCTGCGATGATAGGACTCGTGATGCGGTCAATACCATCGTCAGCGGGAGGAAGAGCTGGAAGACCCTCAAGGGAAAGGGTGAGGCCGTCTGGCCTCCTTACCTCGAGGCTGCCTTGATAGAAGGTCCGCCTCACCCACACCCCACTTTTCTCGCCCACGCACTCACCCTGTCCTTTGCCAGCCCTCGACAAGTACCGTCCAGAGACGTCGCGCTCCACTCGATCTCTCAGCAGGTTCCCTAACCGAAATCGCTTCATCTCGGACTATATTTACCACGTCACCGGGAAGCGAAGGACCGCCAAACAAGTAGGCAGTCGCCTTCAGCAGCTTCGCGATACCTGCGGCGGGAAGAGGAGTCAGTGCTCCTCCTGTCCCCCGTCACTTCATACTCATCACAGATCAATATCCCTGCACAGTCCTCAAGCTGCTTTCTAATCGTCACTACTCACCTCCCTCAGATGCCCATGAGGTCTCACCGTCTCTCGAGGATGCCCACGCTTCGGATGACGCCTCTCCTAGCCCGTCCGCATCGGAGCATGCGTTGGAACGCACTCATGCGCCGGCCCGCACCGCCCGTGCACTCGTGCATATCGATGTGCTCGCTGCGAATGCGCCTTGGTCTCCCTCAGACGACGCCGGTATTGTCATGGGAAATCCCCTCATGACTCCTCCCCACTCCCCAGAGTCGCACACGTTCTCCCAGACTTCGCAGGTGAACATCTTTCACTCTCCCAAGCCTCGTCCCTTGCGGGCCATCGACCCCGTCGTCACCTTCACCTCTCCCTCGTTCGTGGTGGCCAAATCCTCGTGCTCTGTCTACTTTGATGGTAATTGCGTCCACAACGACGTTACGGAGGTGAACTGCACCCCCACCAAGGATGATTCCGGGATGTTCCTCTACCGAACGACCCTGATCCCCCAATACTGGGACCGCCTGTGTCAATCCCATGGTACGCTCCCATATCCAGAACAAGAGGCTTGATCGATGTGCTAACGTTGGTTCTAGAACCAGGACGGTATTCCATCGTTCAGGAGATCGTCCAGACCGTTCAAGGCCGTTCTCCTGATGGTGATGTCCCACTCCAGACCACGCTCCTCACTGTTGTGTATCAGTTGAACGAGCAAAGGACGACATCTTCTCCAGTGCCTTCGTCTTCCACGGCCTCTCCGGTCAGCATGCACCAGCGTTATGCGTTGACCTCCTGTAATGTGCGCTTCATGGTCTTTCGGACCCCGTACCGGAAAGGCTGACATCCGAATAGCCAGGATACATGCAGGATCTACCGATTTCCCCCGTCAGCGCAACATTCAGCGAAACCGGTGATCATGTGGGGTCATACCTCCCAGTCAGACTGCATAGGCCACATGCAGGAGCCTGCCTACACCCAAATGTCCTCTCTGCCTGTGGAAGAACCTTTCAATACTCGCTGGAGTGGTTATGCCCCATCGGCGGCCGACCCACTACTGTAAAACCAGCATATTCTTCTCACTTGCCAGTTGATTCTCTCCGATCGCATTTATTGTATATCATTAAGGTGGGCCACGAGTATTCGTTATATGTGTCGCTGTGTGACTAAATGTCTCTCCACAGTGGTTTATCTCTTGAGCGCATCATTGCCGACATTGTAGCACTACACAATTCCCGACTGCCTTGCTTGCTTGCATATCTTCAACCTCTATGGGGCTCCGCCGATACCCCAGAAACTCAAAAGCGGCGCTTTCTCATTCTTCTCATTCTTCTCGTTTTGTCAAACTCGTGTCTTTCATTTCATCCTCAGTTGCCTCTGCACCTCGCTTTACCATCTGCGCATTATAGTCCCATTATTTTCCCCATGCAATTGTCTCTGCCCTATGTTCTGCCTATTTTTGTTTTCCTTGTGCTCTGCATGATTTGGGCCGTGCTACTGTTACCCTCCACTTGTCATACCTGTTGCTTGCGGGGGAAAGAAGTAATGTACTTAGTCCAAGTTGTTTGCATGATAGATCCAGCCGCCTTTACTCTCAGCGTGCGAGTGCACCCGCGGAGGCGTTCGCCAACGCCGCGGTCTGCCTGAAGTGGGCACGTAAATTGATCGGAACCACAGACTCGGAATCTATCGCCGTTCGTGAGAACGATCGGCGGGGCCTTGCATTATTTGTCGATGGTCGAGAAACACGCGCAACGTGACCACGTTCTCGTGGGAAGAAGGTATTATTCTAATTACTTACTCCTCCAAGCCCCGGCGCACAGGTTCAGCTGCAAGGGAGGGTACGGTGCAGGCAGTGTTACCCACGGAGCAACCGCACCGGGGAGAGAGGGCTCCTGCTGCAGCCGGAGTACAGCACAGTATTGGCGAAAGAGCGAAGGGCCGGCCAAGCAGCGCGCATGGCTGGGATTGGACCAGCCAACCAAAATGCACGGCGTAGGGTGACCGGTGACCGGTGACCCGTCATCGCTAGCCGAGTCGGTGAGAAGCGCCAGTTCCGGAAACGGCCATAATGAAAAAAGAAGAGACAGAATTTCAATTCCGAGTGTCCTTGTTTATTTTTAAAATTACCACCCCGCCGCCATTCCCGGATTCCTAATCTAGTTCCGACAGCTAGTCCTCTCTCCGTCCGCTGCCCCCCGCCATACCGCTCCCGACGAGAGTAAAGTCGATCCATCCTCCCCTTTTGGGGTAACCCTGCCGCGCTCGACAAATCCCATTGCGGAATCGAGCCGACTCATGGGTGGGTGGAATGCCAGCTAGACAGTTCGCCAGGAGAGTCAGCGACGGGCTGCGGCGCTCCGGGTACCGCATAAACGAATATTCATCTTGGATCTGATCTCGAGGGATCCGCACTCGGCAGCACAGCCGACAGCGCGACATGTCAGCCAGCCTTTGTTCCTCATCGTAGGGGCTGTTCATCGGGTTTTATTTTTCTTTAGAACAAAGGAAAAACAAAAAACAATGCAATGAGCGCACAGTCTTAGGGGAAATGAGACGGCCTATCAGCGGGCCGAAAGAACGGGACTCACTCATCAAATCGGGGATTATCACCTCACTGCAGGAGAGGAGAAGTAAGGGTCACAGAAGGCGGCCGGCCAGACCTACAGTAACTGAAGGCCATCATCAGTTTCGGATCGAGAAATTTGGCAGGCGACAGACACGGGTAAAAATCTCCTCATGAGGGATCGCTCTCCTGGGGCTGCAAAGGTGCCGAACTTCTACACGGCCAGCGCCCGCTCGGGTGACGTGAATGAGAGTCATCGACGTGGAGAGAAGAGTGCGCCGTTCCCGCTTTTGTTGGGATCGTTGATGCCTCGCGACATGTGAATACCACGAAGGGGAGTCAGGAGTTGCTCAGGACTCAATAGCCACGAGGCGCTAGATGAGATTGGGATGGGGGCCAGCCCTGCATAGGGTGTAGGATCCGAGACAGGGTTTGACAGGACTCGTGTCATTTTGTTTACCCCGACAAGAGGGTGTGCCGAGACACTGTGGGATCATATTCTGGTCAGCTGTCTGGCCCCCTGTCTTTGTGTTTATGTATTCCCCTTCTATGCGAGAAGTTTACGACGTCATGCCACTTGCACGCTAGTATTTCCTAGGAAGGGTATCAGGGGGAGATAGATGGCGAGAGAGAGGCGGCGGCGATGCGCCAAGCTGCGCCCTCCACAGCGTTTCACGGTCCCTTCTTGACCAAGACGGAAGATGCTAGAAGCATGGCAAGAAAACACCAGCGCCTGGGGCTCCATCGCCGCATCACAGAAAGATGTGATATCCGGGTTGTCGGTTACGAGAACAGGCTCTGGCCGATTGCGCGAGCAGTTATCGCGAATCTGACGGCACATCAGGCGCGCCATTTAGTTTGCTTTAAAATGGCAGATGTCACGTTGGGGAAAGTGAATAACCTCACCGCGCGCACACAGATAACGTGCGGGGAATAACAAAATACCCTTTGATAAAAGATAAAATTATCACGGTCTAGATACAGGAGCGACCTACGAACAAGAGACACGATGAATACGTTGCAAAAAAAACGTGTAGCACGGAATAAAATAAAGGAGCATGAATGAGATAGCAAGAAGAAGTGAGGAAAATCACTACCTTGACAGATTTCTTTCAATACTCCACGGCATCGTCATCATCCGCTTGTATCGTCGTAGGATCATCCTTCCTTTCGGACTCGTCTGACCGCGAGCTGTCCTGCTTGGTGACTGAACCCTGTCTCTCCTCGACAGGCGACTCGTCCAAGTCCATTTTAGCCTCGGACGGAGAAGGTTCAGGTTTGGAGCTTTCGGTCTGTTCACTAGTGGGGGCGGGATCGGGCTTAGTGATCTCGTCTGCTTTGGCAGCCTCGCGCTCTGCTTGCTTGCGAGCCTCCTCCTCGACCACTCGCTGCCTAATATCCTTAATCTCATTGATGGCGGCGTCGCGCTCGCTGAGAAAGGTGCTCCATTCCTTCTTGGAGGTTTCGGCTGCCTAGGTGAACGCATTCATGATCAAAATCGCAGCAGTAAGGGTAGTGAAGAAGACAAGTCACCTCTACTTTCCGATTAGCGATGAAGACTTCCTGAGAAGACGTCAGGACCACCGGAAGGTAATACAACGGTGGGGGGTGTGATCGCGTTGGTTCAAGGGTCAATTTTTGCGAGGGCGGGGGACTCGAGTCGTCAGAAGGAATTATATCTGAGGTGAGAAGGAAATTGGCGAGGATGGGAAGTCTCGCACGACGGAGCCTATGCTGGTAACACCCCGAGTTCTGTTACTCTCACTGGCACCAAGAGAAACACAAGAGGAACCTACGATTGAGTTCTTCAATTGAGTCTCCTCCTCCTTGCGGTTGGCAATATGTTTGTCTTTCTTCGCCTCTTCGGCTCTCCTGACAGTGTCAGTTTCTTTTCGGAGTTTATCCTGTAGCCTTTTATCAATCAACTGTCGCTTTTTGGCCTGGGTACGACGTCAGATACGATAAGGCGGAGAGGAGCACTGGCACGAATCCGCACCGCTTCGCTGGCGTTCCGAGCCTCGTCTTCGGTCTTGGCCTTGTTCAGAGTCCCAACAAGAAGTCCAAACATACTCTTTCCGCGCTTGCGCTCCCTAGGTTCGACAGTCAGATCCAATCGCGGTCGTTTCTTTGTTGCGGCTGCGGCAGCCACGGTTGCCTGGGTGAGCTGGTTGTCTTGCATTATCGCGTCGGTGTCGGTTGGTTCATCTTTGCTAGGGGCCAGATTTTGCCTGCGTAGAATGATCAGTTTTGAATTGCGAGAAACGATGTATCGACTGACTCGTCAGTTGACATGATTGGAGAGGTCAAGCTGAAAGAGATGAAGTGTTGTCGGACTTTGAATTTGACGACTTTGGACGATGGCACCCAGATCCACCACCGCAACGAAAGCACAACCACGGGCAGGCCAACCTGCGAAAAGAAAGCCATTGCTCAAGAAGGAGATTTCACTCGGCGACCGGGTCCAACGTCTCTTCACGTCATTATGTGCACAGATTGATGGAAACCATTTCACAAATGCGATCAAGACATGCGACAAAGGTATGTGTCTCTCTTCCCAACACTCACGCCATGTTCGATAATCTTTTTTTGGATCAGTTCTTCGTATTGTTCCAGATGATAAGGATGCGAAGCAGACAAAACTTTTCCTGCTTCTGCAGACGGAGCGTTACGGCGATGCTCTTGCGTTACTCGAGTCCCCCAACGAGTCCTCCGCATTTGAGCGTACCTACTCGCTTTACCGGCTCCAACAACTAGACGAAGCCACACAACTACTTGTTAAGGTTAAGCGGAGTCACGAACAAAGCCGAGGAGCTTTACATCTGGAGGCGCAACTTGTGCGTGTTCTCTCATCATTGATACGCAGTCCGAGTTGATCCTTTTATAGAACTACAGACAGGGTAATTACCAGGTCGCCTTGGACTTGTACAACCAGCTTCTCGATTCCTCAGACCCGGTACTGTCACTCTTTTCTATGAATAGTTTGCATCTAACCGTCGCTAATAGAACAGCGAAGAGTACTCTGATATCTTGACCAATCTCCGAGCGTCACAGAAACACCTTGATTTCATCAATACCGACTACCTTCGTGCACTCGATGGTCTCAACTCTGATGTGACTGGATCGCTCGAACATGCGCCGCCTCCAGTGCCACCTAGCTTGTCGAACGTCACAGGTCTAGGGGTCACTGCGCCCGCAAGTAAAACTGAGGATGTCGGCAAGGAACAAGCTACTGTCCGAGGAGTTCGCTCAAGGCGTGTGCCGAAGGGGGTCGTGCCCGGTGTAACACCTCCCCCTGATCCGGAGCGGTGGCTTAAGAAAAGTGAGAGATCGACGTTCCAACAAGCACGGGGCAAGAGAAAAGGTGGCGGGGGTGCTACACAAGGTGTAGTAGAGAGTGCTGGTAGTTCAGCCACGGGTGGTCATAGTCGTAGCGGGGGTCATGGGAGAGGGGGAAAAAAGAAAAAGTAAGGTAAGGTTTGCATCTTCGGTGGTTGTAACCCACCCTCGAGCCTTGAGGCGTCAGGGGTGATCTAAATTGGCACATGCAGGTGATCACGGCCTTTGTGGGGGCTTCTTTTAGTTGGTTCGCCAAAACGACATGCGTGGTACATGTGTCCTCTTTACTCTCGCCATTTTTCTTCCGCTTTTGCCGAGTTCACGTGTAACAGTTCTACTTTGCCCTCAACACCTACCGCTCCTGCTTCCAAGTCACGTGAACACCTTTCGTCCCCTACGAGTCGAGCTCGTCAATTCCCCAATCTTGTTCGCGCGAACTTTCTAAAACCATCAAAGGTTGTGACACCCCAGCGTTATCTCCTGTCTGCGATCCCTGAAGAAATTTCGTCATCAACCTCATGTTTATGGCGCGTCTTTCGTGTTCATTTCCCGGCACGTTTTATCGGCAATTACTCGTTGCGGGGACGAGCCAGACTCTGAGCCTCGACCAAGTTTCAACTTTATAGCAAACTGCCCGGGCTTGATTCTCTGATTCGAAGGGTTGCTAGGCGCAGCCCGGTTATGACCTGCATCTTGGCACATTCTTGAACACTTTGAGCACCTTCTTTTCCATATCGGCCCCAGCATGTCTCCTAGAAAGCTCTTATTTCCAGCTAGTTCGTATCTCTGAAAGGATCGGTCACATGGATTTCGCGTGGTACGACATGCGCGACACGGCCAGATCAATGTTCAGTGAGTGAAATGCAAGGCGTGGCCAATGTCACGTTGCGCAACCGCTTCCCACTCACCTGCAGACAACCCCAGTTATGAAAAGTCATGGAGCGCGCAAGGTAGCCGGGGAGGGCATATAAACCCCACTCACAGCGTTGAAACTACCCAGACTTGCACGGTCTTCCCTCTGCTCATCGTCCTCTCTAGTCAACAGAAAACATGTCGCATCCCACTGTCCGCGGTGTTGTTGTGATCACGCGTAACGGCGACCGCTACGACTACTCCCAGGACCCCGTCACGTACAAGAGCTCCCATGCCGACTCAACTCCCTTGGGCGAGGTGTGCCACACCCGGCGTCTATCATCATTTTATCCCTCTAACGGTCACGTGCAGGTTCAAGCCTTCCAGCTCGGCTCACAGTTGCGCAAGGAATATTTCGATCAATCATCGGCCAACTACATCCACAACGTTCGCACCGACCTTGTCGACCTTGATCAGGTCCACGCTCGTATCAAGAATGGCGGCGAAGGTCGTGTTGTGTTTGACTCTACCATCGCACTCCTACAAGGCCTTTTCCCGCCGACTACAAAGAACACAATTGAGCTTGCGAACGAGACCAAGGTCACTGCTCCCCTCGGAGGATATCAATATGTTCCTGGTAAGCCCTATGCCATCTTTATGGATGTCATTTGTTTGATTATGCCTACAGCTGAAACCGTCGAAGCCTGCCAACGACCGATCCCTCGAAAGTTGGACGGACTGCCCGGTAATCACGGTGGCTATCGCACAGTATAGTATTTAACACGAGATGTTTAGGCATTCCAAGACCACGTGAAGAAGTTTTACTCTTCTCCCGAGTTCAAGGCCGCAGAGAAGGACGCAGAGCCCTTCTTCAGACTTGCCAATGACTTCGTCTTTGGCCGCCCCATCACTCTTGAGAACGCTGTAAGTGCCTGCAATGCGTGTAGCAGAATTAACTCGCTTATTCTACAATACAGGTTAACGTACGCTTAGCATGCAGCACCATAGGGTTACAGCTCCACTGAGATTACTCATTTGCAGATCTATGATTTCATGAATCATCAACTGACCCACAACAAGTCCTATGCTCATCGCCTCCCACCCACCCTGATTGAGCAGGCGCGTCACTGGGCCAACTTCCATGAGGAAGGTGTCTTCTCGGATCCCTCCATCAATGGCATTGGAAACAGTGCGCCTCCGACTCCTTTTCTTCCCCCTTCAAACACCTTTTCTGACCATTTTGTGTAGTCGCTGGGCGCACCCTACTTCAATCGGTTATCAGCTCATTGGAGCGCATCACTTTCGATGGCGACCCTCTGCAGTTCCTCATCGAGTCGACCACTTACCAGCCGTTCATCTCTCTCTTCTCACAGACAGAGATGACAAACAGCGAACCTACTCTCAAAGGCATTCGTGCGTGTGACTACAAATGCGTTTACTATTCCGGCTCTAACTAGTGCACTTATAGCCAACTTTGCCTCTGCTCTCGCCATCGAGCTGCGCCGCGGCTCTCTCCCCGATAACCGCGACTTTTTGCGCTTCAAGTTCAAGAACGGGACCGACGACGACTTCACCACTATCCGCGTCTTTGGTCACAATGGAGACATTCCTCTGACTGAATTCATTTACCGCGTCGAGGTACTTGTTTTATCAGTGTTTCAGCGTAGGACAAACCCCTCAGACCACCGTTCTCAGAATTCCGCAATCAGCTCTAACCGCCAGTGGATGAAGGTCTGCGGTGCTTCTTCGACCTCCAACTTGGCACCATGGGGAATGCCATCGTTGCCTCTCTTCCAAGAGGCTCGTGAGCAATCTCCGTTCGCGACCGGGATGTGCGGAGCGCTCGTCGCTGCTCTTTTCATGGCCACCGTTCTCGTCGCTGCCAAGTTCTTCAAGCGTTCGCGCCGAGGGCGCATCGCACTTCGTACAAGCGGCGTGAGCACACTCTTTTTTTTTGCACCATACCGCGACCGAGTTGTTGGCTAACTTTGAATTGACAAAGGATGAGGGCTCGCTCGTTCTTCCGACGACGGAGAAGCAACGCCCTGTGCCCTACTGAGCGCATTGCTCGCCTCTGATTTGATTTCCCAACGAACGTTTGCCAGTGTTCTGTATGCTCCGATGGACATTTGTGTATAACTTATAGGGGGGCGTTGAGAGGACGGCAGGGATGGCTCAGGTCCCTGTCCCGAATCTTGCCGGGCTAGGTTTCGTAAGTTCTTGCAGCCGAATAGTCATCGCACCCCTATCGTGTGAAAAGGTGCAATTTGCACTTAGCTGTCTGTACTTACGTTTTGGGTGTCGTATCATCTGTGTTGTATTCTTCTATTCATCCGGGACTGGGCAGTGTGACGACAACGTAAGTAAGCGCGTACCGGTTGCGATCACGAGGCTTTGCCTTTTCGCTTGCGCCTCCGCGGAAAAAACCACTATTTAAGTTTGTTCCGACCCGAACAAGGGGCTTTAGCAGGAGTCAATGATGATGGGATCTGAAGGGAAACACCCTTGACGTTTGGAACGAATCGGTTCGAGCAGATGAGGCCCATGGGAGATCTGATAGCAAGTTACAGTACCCCAGCCTCCTCCGAGGATCCATGGAAATGTCCTCATACGGCAAATAGGGTTTTTGGCTCTCCGTCGACAATCACACTGATGACAGTAATAGGTCGATCAAATCGTAGTCAGTCATCCAGTCCCAAAGAGATATCCAGTCCAAAGAGGATCCCTCACTCGGACGACCCCGGTCTTGACCCCGGTTCTCGAGGCGCGGCTCCACCAGAACAGAAGTATCGGGTGTATCCGAGATCCCCGAGGTTCCCTGGGCCTCCTATCGCTGGCTGAACAACAACACAGCCTTTGTTTTTTTGGCTATATTCGTCCCCCTCTATTCCTTCTTTCTAGGCCAAATATTCCGCACAAGATTCCGCACAAGACAAAGAAGCTGCCAGCTATGTTCGTGCCTGCATGTAACAGCATGTCTCTCGCCGCAATCGTCATTGCACAGGTACAGGCAGTCTTTTGGACCTTGATGGGTTATGTTCGCAGTCCACGGTCGCAACTTGCGAGGTTTCGTGGTCCCTGAAGTGCCTGCAATGACACCAGGTATAGACGAACCCCCTTCTCCATCTACTGAGACGAGCCTTATCCTGCCATTCTTGGCAGTTTGATGCGGATTCATGGTAATGGTAAGACCCACATGGTGGTCCATCTTTTTTTCTCGACTCCACAGCCTCTTGTTTTGCGTCGCCTTCATTCACCATCTGTCCCACATGATCTCCGACGTTCGGCGTGCATATCGTCATTTGGTCAGGATGGGGTATGCTGTCACACCTTTGTACTTTCATGCGGGGGGATGGCGGATCCGATTCATCACGGAGACGATGTTCCAACCATTTAGTGGATAACTGATTGAAGCGTCCACTCGATCGTCATCGGACACTGGCCCTCTTCGCTTCTGAATCCGCGAAGGAAAAGAAACCCGATTTTATATTTTTTGGTTAGGCGCATCTTGAAAGGATATTTGACGGTTTACAGGTTAGCCTATTTCAAATCGACTCGGCCATCGTCGGCGAGATACGCGTTTATCGTCGACGAACCGATTCGTTTGGTTTTAGTCATGG
The DNA here is from genome assembly GCA_021525015.1 of Lactarius pseudohatsudake. Classification (NCBI taxonomy): domain Eukaryota; kingdom Fungi; phylum Basidiomycota; class Agaricomycetes; order Russulales; family Russulaceae; genus Lactarius; species Lactarius pseudohatsudake. The sequence continues at coordinate 136,461 of JAKELH010000059.1, read as the reverse complement.
GTCAGGCTCGGCGAAGCGAATTCATCCCACATCACCAATGTGACCCGTCATATTTCCACTCAGACATTGTTTTCGGAGACAGCCACATCTGGCGCTTCCATCATTTCCAACCCGCGCACTTCCCCGATGTCTACGATGAAAGGGAAACATTGCTACGTATTGTCAGCTCCACCAGCACGCAGATGTCGATAGGTACGCTGAAAAGATCCCTCACAGTTCACGTCGCTTGATCGTATTTCGGGTACGTACCCGAAACGGCGAAGAGGGTACCGGGCTTACTGTACAGCAAGGCGGGCTCACGCAAATCTATCGCCCGGCTCCACCGCACTAGGTTATACCGGTGCGAATCGCAATGGCAGCTCCAGCACTTACCTCGCGAACCTGCAGAGAATCGCGCGCAATATGATAGTGACCAACACACAATTCTGACCCTGCTAAGGTTCGGGGACGCCAGCCATGGAGAGGGTTTTTTTCCGATGCGTAGAACTAGCCTCCACGAGGTAATCTCCCAGTCCTTCTCTACTCCACTATGACATGATGTTGAAGGGACGCTTTTGCAAGAACAGCTCTTTAGTTAGCGACGAGAACAAAGGCGTGACCGCCTACTTGTACGAGTGTGCGTGTCCAACAGCAAATGGTCGCGCCTTAGAAGATTGAACGCATCCGTTGAGTCAAATGCCATACCGTGTAATACCACTTTCGTTGCCCAATTTGCTGAATGTAGGTCTGGTTGCTACGTAGGACCCACGGGCTGATGTTTCCTTTAGCTAGCGTTGGAGATGCTACCCAAACACGTATGTTCTACTTGATCTAGTGCGAGATCCGTGCCATCGTATGACTGTTGTGGTCTTGGTGCCTTCTGCGAGGCGCATCAGCAATTGAGCTTCAAGGTCATTTCATTCGTCCACCCTCTCTAACGGCACGACAGTGCAGAACCTGCCCTGCCAGTACCGGATACAGCCAATCACCATTCGTTTACCCATTGTTGTGACGTTATTTTGTTATTCGCCAAGGTTACTCGAACTTTGTAATGGCGACGGTCCTGGGCGATTGACTTTGCGCGGGGCAATGATCTCAGCAACAGTAATTTCCGCCATTGGTCCCACAGTATCACCGCTACCATGTACGCTAGTTATTCAGGGACCCCTCCCATGAACTCGTCAAATGTGAGGTAAGTCGTGTTCTATCGTTTGAGGCTGATTGGACGCCATTGAGCCATTCCTTCGTCCTCCGGCTGTTATTGGTCTCGTCTCTTAAGTTCTCATCAATATGTTTTTCGACTTAAAAATACGCAGTTACGTCTCTCACTGGCGCGCGGGTCGCATGTCATTGTCCAAAGCCGATTCTTTGGATACCGTTCGTTGCGCCACTTCCCTCTATGTAAGCACGCTCGGTGCTTTTATACCCGTTTCAGGATATACAGATACACCGTACGAGTGGTGGCCTAGATGTCCCGTGCTGGAAGACTCATCACATCGGTCGTTCTGGAAGAGATGACGACGATAACAGGTAGACGGATACGGTATGTCCGACAACCCGTTCAATTTGTTATGGTGCGAATGCCGTTATTCCTGGTCCTCCTCCATTGATTCGGTTTTTCGAAAAGCCCGCATGGCCCACATGTGGTTTCTTTCATTTGTCCAGAAACGTCGCTCGGGGAGAGCTCACCGCCGATGGTGGTGATTGGACAGGACGTGTAAGTGGTTACTGCGGGGCCCGCCAACACCTACAGCCGCTACATTACGACACCTGAAGAACATGCCACGCAGCGTTATGAAGGCACTTCCGCAATTTTCTGATGTTGTTCGTCTTCTATACACGTACGACGTATTACCCACATTGACAACCTGAACATCACAGATACCCTTGACTCGTTCGTCGGCAAGTATGCCGACTTGGTGTCCAATCCGGCTGACTGTGTGACCATCAGAGCTGTATGACCGTCACTGGCAGACCCCGCTCCCCCCCGATTCGACATCAACAGCGATATCGTTGCGGGAATGCCCATTTTTTTCATTATCTGGCTCGGCCAATGAATACCACTCATTCTCCCCCAGACCGCAGTCGGTTTCGACAGCCCAGACATCGGTTACAGCTTTTGGGGATATGGTCTACCCGACTCGCCCGCAGGATCGACCGCCGTCCAGCCATCCGGAGCCAATAACTGATTTGTGATGAAGAACAACAAACTTGAACCTGAGTTAGCGGACATATTCTTGTCCGTACAGCGACTCATTGGGGCAAGTTGGAACTCTATGAGGTCGCACTCACGCCCGTCGGCGAACAGGACGAACAGCATGAGACTGTATCTTCGTCGCCGTCCTCCGTCTCAATCGTTTAGAAGGCGTTGGGATCAGCACCGTCGGTGTGACATCGTGAGTGGGGAACGGCTGATGCTGTAATTCATTCCTACCGGGTATTTGTCAAGGACGATTGAATCTGGGGCACCGAGTGCGTCGACTTAACCTCATTGACATCTGAAGCCCCGAGTGTACCAACTCCCTCAAGGCGGGACTTATAGGCTGACATATTTTCGACGACTCGAGCCTCTTCCAAGTTATTGCTTCCGTCTCGTCGTTCTCTGGGAATTTCGTAAAACTTCTAGATTTCTTGACAGGGTGTAATGCAGATGCTATCGGTATATAGTTGCCAAATACAATGATTGTTTCTAGGACATTTCTGAATTCGCTCCTCGTCGCCGTGCAATGGATATACAAGTAATCACGTGATGGGGGTACTCATGGACCCCAGAAGTTCCGGAGTTCTTCCTCCGCCCGTGCCAAGCGGCGCAGCTTTTGCTCTAGGAATTCGCGGTCTCCCTTGACATCAGGGGGTTCCTGCAGATATTCGCGGCAACGTTCGACAAGGTTCGGCTCATTGAACTTGAAACTCTGTCGGAGTGCGCGTGCAAGGTCTTGACACAAACCGCGGACAAGTTCTGTGTCAACTACGAGCGGGACGTAGTCGACAAATCTGTGCAGAGCAACTATAGGCGTGCACAATAAGACGCTATATCAAGATGCGATGTGGTGAGACTCACCTTCGAAGCCTGCACTTGCTTTAGCCATGTCCTCAAGTGCGGCATCAGTCGAATGAGGGTGTAGGAGTCTGGCAAAGGCGAGATCCTCGATCGCCGGAAATCCGGCCTTACTGAGAGCCGTCTTTGCCGAGGTGATGGCTGAGGTAAACGCTGTAGTTGGCTGGACGCCATTTGGTGAGGCTAGCCGGTCCAGGTCCCGGAGTACAGTACTATTCGCAGCAAGTTCTCGCTGCATCTTGAGGTGAGATAAGAACTTGTCTTTGTACTCCCTGTAATATCGCTCGTTTCGTGTATGTCCGGTGTGCTCCAACTTAAGGAGCAGCGCTGTAGCCGATCTTGTCTTGATGAAGCACTCCTGCAAATGACTTCGGATCGTATCTCTGCAAAGGGCGTTATCGTATATAAGCAGGACAGAAACACGAACATACTGTAGGTGTAGGGGTAATCCGTTGTGCGAAAACTTCCCACATCGCACGTCAATGGTCTCTTTGATGAAAGCTTGAAGGTGCCTCTCTGATTCCTTGACAAACTTATTCGTTGGCGTGTCCCACTTGGCTGTGAACGAACGCAGATACTCCTCCGCCACATCATTCTGCCCGCTGTCTGGGAGTCCACGAACAGACGATCTACGAGGAGAGATGAAGATAAATCTACATTAGAAGTCACTGAGAGGTCTTACCGGGCCTTCTTTTCGAGAACGTCATCCAAGAATATGACCTCGCGGTTCACGGAGGTATCAAGAGGGGAATCACCATCAAGTAAGAGCTCGGGGAGAGGTTTAACAGAAGGTGGCTTCTTGAGGTCCTTTCTCCACGCACGGAACTCTGGACATGTTGCCCTGAGCTCATTCTTGAATTTCACTGCTTCATCTTCGATGCGATATAGTATGTTGTCATCTTCTCGCGACTTTCGCTCCACCGCAGCTTCAATATCACGAACCAATTGGTCGACTAGAGAAATGATCTCCCCAACGCCGTCGTCGGATGGTCGCTTTCCTAGTCGTGCCAACTCTTGATTGGTGTTCTCTATCAGATCCCGGATTTGGGTCCCAAGTTCGGGAACACTGAAGGATGTCAGTCACATCGACTCTCGCGCGTATAAAAGGTGTCGCGTACTTTTCTGACATCAGATCTGAGAGAATTTCCTCAAGATGTTGAACGAGTTTTTTGGTTCCAAGACGATTATGAAAAGTTCTGGGGAGCTCTCGCCAGGTCGACGTTTTTTTGAACCACAGATCTTCATGTACACGGGCATCGGCCAGGGATGGCACAGGGTGCGGGCTCTGCGTATCGGGTTGTTTGACACAAAACCACCCATGATGCAATGGTTCAGTCTCGCCGCGGATGTACCGTACCCATTTCTCGTGCGCAGCCTCCGGACTTCTGTCCGGTTTGGTTAAGACCCCTGAGGCGTCGATAAAGAAGAGTCTTTTAGGTAGATAAATGCGAGTGCCCTACCGACGGTGCGCCGTCCGTAAGGATCATGAGTGCGCGCGAGGTCATATGCACCTTGGTTGGCAAAGTCGGCTATTGTCAGGTGTCAGCAGGTTGGCCTCGGAACACAAGGTACAAGGGCGTACTCTCGCAAGTTATGGTCATGAGGATAATGCAGTTCTTCTTCGAAACGTAATTCGAAGCCAAATTCTTGATAAGTCCGATATTCTCTCGGTTTCCACTCGTGCCAACGTTGTGAATCAAACCTTTGAGCCATCAGCCTACAAATGCGCCATCTAGACTTTAGGACGCACCGGGTAGGTCTACAAAGGATATTTCGCTGTACTCTGGGCCCGTGATCTCCAGACATATGATATTCGGAGAGAACGTCAGCTCATTGCCACCCGGGTCGGCATCGCCTTCCAAGAATGTGCCTGCGGGTATGCTGGGATTAAGAATGGCGAACTGGGCTCGTGAGATACGATCTTCCAGTAGGTCCTTGTCCGTGATGAGGTCACCAAAAGGCTCTTTCGGCAGATCTGAGACACTTGTTCCACTGGATGCAATGACGCGACGCAAATATACTTGGCACGACCACGCTCCATCTCCACGCGTGAGACGGCACTCAATGGGGCATCTTCACGAAAGGACATAAGCTCTTGAGACATGGGGAAATGCGACAGCAGGGAGTATGCTCACCGCGTGCATGCGTCCCCTGGCGCTTTCAAAAGAGGGATTCCTGAGATAGCCTGTATCAAGGATGATTTACCAGAACTCTGCGAGCCGAGTACAGCAATGATCGGAAGGTCGATGTAGCGATTGAGCCTTCCTCCGTCAGTCAGATGGGCCATCTGTAATGCGAATCTAGTTGTACTTACTCAATATCATGCAGGCTGTTGTTCAGGCGCAAGTTGTTCCGCGCGTAACGCGTGTTGGTACTTCCCACCGTTATCTCGGGATCGACCTGAGTGGTCGTCGTTGAAGGCTCCAAGACATCAAGCGTTAACATTGGGGAAGCAGGCGGTGGTGATGGAACTGGTGGTACGGGCGATGGGTCGGGGCGAGGGTCAGGGTCCGCAAGGGGGTCCGAGTCGGTGTTGGTGACAATGATGGCAGGGGGAGGTTGCTACGACGGATAACCGACAAGGCGGGATAAAAATCAAGAGGGGGTGGGTGAGGAAAGTACTCACAGGGAGTTCTGTATTATGCATATGGGGTGCCACAACCTGAAGATCCTAGGGAATCGATGCGGGAAGCCAGGCTTGTGCCGCGTTAAGTGTGTGCGCATTACGCGACTTCCGCAGCGACGAAGGTTTCGCGCCCCTTGCATGCGGACAGAAGTAGAGAAGGAAATCCCACATTCGATGTTGGATGCACAACAGCGCAAACGACAGAGCACTGCGGATGGCTGCGGATGTCGTTATCAACAAGGGTCAGGGGACAGTTCTAGGCATCCCCAAGCAGAAAAGGTCATTCATTCACATGGATCTCATCGATAGGGAACATTCTAGTACGACACAATACAGTACGCAGCACAATCTGCTTCTACTACGGCGGATCATTCGAACAATTCAGTAAGTTCCTTTCGGGCCAATAGGAGGCGCTGCTGCCTCTTCTCCAACTCGCTGCGGCGTTCGACAACGTCTCCTGGCTCGCTCAGAAGCTTCCTACAGCGCTCGTACCCTCCAGGCCCGTTGATACCGAGTCCATCGAAAAGCGCATCCTCGAGGCCGACTGTCACTCCCCGCAGCAATGTTCGGTCGATGCACATCGGGATGTTATCTACAAAGCGCTTGTATGCAACTATGACGTGGCCGTTAGGTATGCGTAAGCAACAAAGAAACGAGGGGCTCCCGACCTTGGAAGTATGCACGAACGTCTGCCATTATTCCGATGGCTGGTTCCATGGAGTCCGGTGGGAGTAGGGCAGCTAGTGATGCCGACTGTAGCCCAAGCCTAGTGAGGGACGAAATCGCTTCGTCGAGTGTGGCCTTCATGCTTGGGCTGCAGGTATCTGGATCCAGGTTCCTTATGACCCTACTGTCGGTCGTAGATATCAAGCGATGTCTTTTGTAGTGGACCAGGAATTTTGAGCGATACTCTGTGTAATAATGCGTGTTCAGGGCAAAGGGTTCGTGTTCGTCTGCCAGCAAGAAGCCAATCTGCTGTGCCGCAGTATCTGCGCATTTCTGTATATGTGATTGCATTATACTCCTGGTATTTGGTGTTAACGGAGCGGAAAGTGTGTAGACCAAGACGTACCTGACTCCTTGCTTGAGATGACCATGAGTATACTGAGAGAAGTACTTTTCCACCAACAACTGGACATCACTAGTCAGTTCCTTCTGCGTGGTGTCGAAGAACCGTCTTGAAGGATCCTCCCATCGCTCCACGAAATCAACAATATACTGCTTTATGACAATATATGGGTAATGGCCTGGTAGCTCGCGGGTCACAGCGCTAACAAACAATGTCAAAGCTCGGAGGGCCAAAGGGAACACAAACTTACGAGTTTGCTTTCTTCAAGACATCGTCGATGAAAACCGGTGAACTGGCGTTACAGAGCTCTTGCTCCCACATCTCTTCGCTTGAAAGGAAGGGGAAAGGAGGAACTCTTGGAGCTGTTCTAGGGCTTTGAACGGCTTGAACGGCCTGGACGAGACACGGGCTGTTGTCGATTAAGCCGTTCTCACGTGGCAGAAAATATGGGGCTGTCCGACGGATTGCTCCCTTGAACTCGTCTCGGGGCTCACGGAGTGTCTGTAGCAGACCGTCTTCATCCGGAACACCGTCAACAAGGCGCTGGATAGACTGAACAAAGACGTTAATCATTTTCAAGACTTCGGAAACAGGCTCAGATGATGGTGGCTTTGGGAGCCGGTCGATGTCCTGTTGAGTCTGCTCGAGGAGTCTATCGAGTTCCTCCTGCAGCTCAGGAAGCCTACCGATGTGTTAGAATTAACCTCAAGATCGGTGAAAAGGACTTGCCTCTTGGAGATCAAACTAGACAATACTTCTCCCAGACGTTTTGTCAGATTGTCTGTCCCTAAGCGACGTTGGCAAAGCCATTCTAAATTCGACCAAGGTTCCCTGATTGAGAAAAACTCTGCTTCGTTCTCTCTGGCTTGCTCATAAGTGATCCCGTTTCTGATATCTTGAGAGTCAGGGTTCTTCACAGAGAAGTATTCTATCCCCCCATCCACACCTCCATTCCGGATTTTACCTATCCACATTGCCTCTTCGCCGGCGGGTATCCGGTCAGGTTTCGTGAGGACACCTGCAACGACGCAGCTAGGGTTAACAATCTGAGTCCACGTCTTACAACATTGAAATACCTATAGTTCGACCCCCGCTTGGATCGAATTGGGCAGCGAGGCGGTGAGCGGTCTGGTTCTCGAAATCCGCTGTGGACATCATTCGTTTAGAAAACTACCTCAGAACGGAGGTGAAGAGCAAGCATACTCTCGCAGGTGATTGTCAATAGGATGATACAACTTTCCTTACTGATGTGTTCCTCGGCAAGTTGTTGAACCAGACGGGAGTCTCGCGGTTCCCCTCCGACGATCAAACCTAGACCGAATTAGTCCGTTTACCAGATTTCCATATTTATATTACTAACCTGGTAGGTCGACGAATGATAAATCATCGACGTCTCTACCACAGATCTCTAGACAAATCGTGTTCGAGGAGAACGACAACTGCCTCTCCTCGAGAACATCGTCCGAGGCTTCTAAGAATTTTTCAGGCGACGTGCCGGGATTCAAGATTGCGCATTGTGCGCGGCGGATGCGCTCGGTGACAAGAGGCTTTTCGAAAATGGGATCTCCGAAATCGATTTTCTGCGGTTGTGAAAGTGCCTTGCCTTCTGCATCCGTGACCCTGCGCAGCGAGACGACGCATCTCCAGGGCTCCGACGAATGGGAAAGTTGGCATTCTGTCGGACACCTATGTGCACAAGGGGTTTGTGGCGAAAAATAAACAGAGGCTAACAATGCCTACCTTGTGCAAGTTCCAGACGCTCGGGGTAGGGTAATACCAGATATGGCCTCTATAAGGGATGACTTGCCCGCGCTCTGCGACCCCAAGACAGCGATGATGGGGATATCGAGGTCTAATTGTGCCCTGTGGGATAAATGAAAATTTCGAGACGAGTAGCTGACAGGGCTTGCAGCAATCCTCACCCCGTGGCACGAAGGCGATTAACTGCATCCAGCATCCTACGTTTCTTTGCAACGTATTGCGGGTCCGAAAGACCCACCGGGACATCAGTATGGTCGTTTTGGCCAGAAGACATGTCTGAGGTGCTGTCGAAATCCGTACCACCATCTGCTGAGGACATGGTAGAGAGGAAGATGTTGTGAAGCAGAACGGAATCGTTCTCTAAAGAACAAGACTCGTAAGAAGGGTCCTTTATAGGCACAGCGAGGAGACAACCGAATCTGGACGTAGTTATACAGAGCACTAGGGTGTGGTCCTGTGGCACTCATTCGCCACAAAAAGATAGCAATCGACTGAACCTCTGGTGGATCACTTGGAGAGACGCCAGTTACGATAGCATCGGAACCCCTCAGACCAAGAGAGGACGAGGGATAAGTGAAGTGCCACATACATGCAGCTAAGGACATGGGGTGATGAGGGTAGTAATTGAACACGATTCGCCACAGGGTCGAATTCTTGCCTCCTTTCGTATACTTGTAACTTATCCGCTGAACCACGACCCCCGGTCAAGTCAAGTTGACACAACACAAGGAAGGTGGCACACCCTTGGATCAGTATGAGCATTCCTATGCCTGACATTACCATTGCTAATAGAAAGAACGAACGTGGGATCCAAGTGGCGTGAACCGGCCCCATTCCTCCATGGTCACAAGGAACGAATTCGTCACTCTGAAACGTCATTCCACCCCTGTAAAGGCTCTGCTTTAGCACCTGATGGGTTTCTCGATTTTGCAGCTCACCGTAACATTCAACAGCATCCTCTAGTTCACTCGAATGCACTTTGCAGCTTTCATACATTCCGGGTACACTGATAGACAGGTTGTCGAAGAGCGCTGCCTCGAGGCGGACCTGAGTGCCACACGGTATCGTAAGGTCCATGCCCGCATAACGTTATCCGAGCGTGTGTAGCCACGGTGTTCGAAATGTCAGTCACGCAGGTTTGTATGGCCGCGTCATGACCACCACTACCATTGTTTCAATAGCAGATTGCTGTGGTGAGGAGCGGGCTAACGAAGGGTCGGAACGGAACGGTCGGAACGGAGGTCCGAGTTCCGAATTAGTAAGGCGTACCAATTTAAGTTACGCTTTGTTTGTTTCTTCCGGCAAATATCATATCATTTAGCACTCTCGGCCTCAGGCTTGATGGCAGTGTTCAGTATAGTGAACGGTCCCTGTTCTGCCCCCAGTGGGAGTTGAAACATCATTCCGCTGCGTTTGCACATGTTGGCTACTATTTGACCTTTCTCGGAGTTCCTAAACTCGTCAAAAAATAACACAAGGGCGTACAGTTGGGGCGAAAACATACGTAACCGCGTGAGATGACTGTGGCTATACTGGGAATAGTGATCTTCGACTATCGCATTGGCGCGTTCGTGCAATGCCCTTTTGGTGAGATTACTAGTGATTCTTTGATGGGGAGCCTTATCGCTTCACGAAAGCTCCAATGTCGTGCCTTTCGGCAACAAACGGGTAGCTATTGGTAGCTCACTGGCCAGTCCTGTTATCGACACAAAGTCGAGATCAGCCTCGACAACTGCCGCAAGGTACGCGCTCATAGGAGCTCGCATTCTTCATGACATCGTTGATAGATATGGCTTTACCGGCATCACTAGGCCAGCGTCTCAAGATTGAACGGGATCTTAGAGGAGGAATCGTCACCGAATTAATTCGAATTAATTCGTTCAAGTAGTTGAAAGTCGTGCACTGCCTGACGTATTACCATCTTTAACTCGTCCCGGTGTACGAGAAGCGCTCACATCAAATCACGGTTGTGAGGGGGCGCATTGAAGGGTGCCAGTAATGAGCATGAAGAAATGTATGAAAGCATACTACGGTCTATCCCTAAGCGACCCGCTCGGGAGTTGGGAAACGTGACAGATTGTTGGTTCCAAAAGATTCATGACTCTTCGCGGAGTAACGCCCAATCCTGAACTCGTCGGTGATTCCACCTTGAATCCTCGTAATCCAACCACCCCTCAGCACGGGGGATCCGTCCAGGCACCATGAGAACGCACAATGAACTTTAGCTATCTGAGGGAGGCGTAACACAACACGCGTTGATCAGTGGCCCGCAACGCACGTGGGCCGACTCGGATGTGAGTAGAGCGGTAGGTGGAGTACACGATGATCAGCAAGATGACCAGTGCCAGAGGCCAACCTTGATAGGGAGACGAAAAGTGGACCCTTGCACGCAATCGTTAAGAGGACGATGTAGCCCAGGCATTCATAAGCCTCGGCCTGCCGTCTGGCAGCTTTCGAGTCGGAGTCACGGTAGCGTAACGTGACTTACAGCACCTTCCTTTCTGGGAACATCGTTTGTGGTTGCCACTATGGTTCTCAGGCTCAGGCTACGGTGAGAGACTCGATCTTGGACTCGATAGGAAGCTAGGATTGTGCCCGTGTTCAGTGTGCGCGCGACTTGTGGTGTCCGCAGCAACTAAGGCTTTTGTGTCCCTGGTCTTTTGCATCATACGGATGGAAACAGAAGAAAATCCCTTGGAAAATCCCATATCATGATCCAGCCGACCAGCCCACATCGATATCGGATGCACAACAGAGTACGAGTACCGTAGTACTAAGTTAGTACTGCGGATAGCTGCGGACAAGTTATTTTCCCTGGGACCACTTGACAGCCTCTTTCGCGTGACTGTTTTATCACTAGGCTCTTCTCTATCACTACAGGTAAGTGGTTCAAGGCACTATGGCTGCGCTTGATCCCTGCTTGACACTACCTGCATCTTAGTTCGGTCGTCTTGCTGAAACCTATAAAGGACGCTCCTTGCTGGTCATGTCCCTTAGGATTCCCCTACTACATCCTCTCTATTATGATCATGTCTACACCCAAAAGCGGAAACGATCATGTTGACAGCACCTCAGATATGTCGCCGACCCCGGAGAACGAGCCCGGAGGTGCCCCTGTGGGACTTTCTAACTCGCAATACGTCACCCAGAAGCGCAAGATGCTCGATGCCGTGAACCGCCTTCGCGAAACAGGGTAAGGACAACAGCGTGCCCCGTCAACCGCATGTCTCAAGATTTTCTTTTCTCCTGCAGCGCGCAATTAGACCTCGACATCCCCGTCATTGCTGTCCTGGGGTCGCAGAGCGCGGGCAAGTCATCCCTTATAGAGGCCATATCAGGAATCACCCTACCCCGTGCGTCTGGAACATGCACGAGGTAAGCTTTTCCAGCCTCTGTTTGATTCCCGCCATAAACTCCTTGCGCACATAGGTGTCCAACAGAGTGCCAGCTCTCACATTCGTCTGAACCCTGGTGTTGTGTCGTCTCACTGCGTATCGTCACAGACGGAGATGGCAGAGTGCTTCCACAACCGCGCCGACATGACTTTGGGGATCCTATTTTCAAAAAGTCACTTGTTACTGAACGGATTCGCCGAGCACAATGCGCCATCCTGAATCCCAGCACCCCGTTTCCTCAATTCTTAGAAGCTGAGGACGATGCTCTTGAGGAGAGGGAGTTATCGTTCTCCTCGAACTCGGTTTGTTTGGAGATCCGCAGCAGGGATGTCGATGATTTATCGTTTGTCGATCTGCCAGGTGGGTGATATAACTATCGAAATCAGGCAACTGGACTAATTCGGTCCAAGGTTTAATCGTCGGAGGAGAACCACGTGACTCTCGCCTGGTTCAACGGCTTGCCGAAGAGTATATCTCTAAGGAGAGTTGCATCATCCTATTAACAATCGCATGCGAAAGTATGCTCCTTTTTCGCCTTTGTCGTGGGGTTACTTCATAAACATTAACAGCCGATTTCGAAAATCAAAGCGCTCATCGCCTCGCTTCCCACTTCGATCCTAGTGGGGCTCGGACTATCGGTATTTCGATGTTGTAAGGTACCACACCATGTTTCTAATAGTGGTGTATAGGTGTCCTGACTAAACCCGATCGAATACCCGCCGGCGAGGAGGCCATTTGGATAAGTAGAATCCAGAGGGGTGGAAAGGAGGGAGGTATTGAGTACTTCTCCGTGAAGAACCCTGACTCTCAGGACATTCGGGATGGGATTACATACGAGACAGCCAGAGAGCAAGAAGTGGTATTTTTTTCAACCAAGGAACCTTGGTCAAACTTGGAATGGCTATATCAACGTCGCTTAGGGACAGACAAGCTGACGACACGTCTGGGACAATTATTGTCTAGTTTGATTTCCAAGAGGCAGGTTATTTTCACCTTTTATCTTTGGTTGATTTTGACACAATGGTAGGCTTCCTGAGCTGCAGGAGGAGCTTGACAGACTACTCGCGCAGACTCAACAGGATATATCCCAGCTCCCGAACCCACCGTCATCCGAGCCGAATTTAGAGCTCTCGAAATTGATTGGCGCCTTTATCCAGTCTATCAAGACCCTTGTTGATGGTATTCCGGATGAAAATGGGCTGATACAAAAACTTCGTGAACCCCGAGACAACTTCAAGAAGGCAATACGGCAGACGGCACCCTATTTTCTACCACTTGAGCGTTCTCAAGCTGCTGACACCACACTGGTTCCCCCTTCCTTCCTTTCAAGCGAAGAGGAAGAGTGGGAAGAAGAGCCTGGTGATGTCAGTTCACCAATTTACATCGAGGATGTCTTAGAGAAGGCAAATTCGTAAGAAAGATGTGTTCCCTGTCCCTCAGATCCATGACTTCTTGTTTGTCAGTGCTGTCACCCGCGAGCTACCAAATCATTACCCACATACTGTTATAAGGCAGTATATTCGTACTGTCGTGGTGGGATGGGACGATCCTTCAAGGCAGTTCTTTGACATCACGCGGAAGGAATTGACTAGCTATGTCCAGCAACTGGTGGAAAGGCACTTCGCTCAGTACACCCATGGTCATCTAAAGCAAGCAGTCAGGCACGCCTCTTGATTTATATACATTCCTCGTTACTGACATTAACTACTAGGAACATAATGCAATCCCATATACAGAGATGTGCGGACGCTGCTGCCCAGCATATCGACTCCTTGCTGAAGGATGAAAATGAACCGTTCACACTGAACGCACGATATTATACTGAATATCGATCCAAGTTCCTGATTCACTACAAAAGAGGTCGCTTGAGGTCCAAAAGCTCGGTCATAAGGAACCTGGAAGATGGTACCAACCCAGGCATGAGGGCCGCAGTTAACGAGGCGATTGCGTCCCTTGCTAAGCTTGGGCTACGCTCGGTAGAGGTTTCATCACTAGCCGCCCTACTCCCACCAGACCCCATGGAACCAGCCATTGGAATAATGGCAGACGTTCGTGCCTACTTCCAAGGTTGAGAGCTCCCATTTATCTTTTTCTTTCACATGTCATGACTAATGTTACGCCGTAGTGGCCTACAAGCGCTTTGTAGATAATGTTCCGATGAGCGTCGACAGGACATTGCTGCGGGGAGTGACAGTCGGCCTCGAAGACGCGCTTTTCGATGGACTCAGCATCAATGGGCCAAAAGGGTATGAGCGTTGCAGGAGACTTCTGAGCGAGCCGGACGACGTCGTTGAACGACGCAGCGAACTTGAGAAAAGGCGGCAGCGCCTCTTATCCGCTCAAAAGGAGTTCGTTGAATTGTTTGAATGGTAGGGTGTAATCCGGTAATGTTCCCCAACGATATCGGCAAATTCTCGTGGAAGTCGCCTATCTATCTGTACATCTATTAGCACGTCGATGAGCTCCACAGGAGCCCTCATTTATCTCTAGCTATTTTCGATATAAGAGTGTTCACATTTTCCGTCATGCGCTTCTTCTGTGCCTAGAGTGCAATCCATTCTCCTGTAAATTCTTGGTCACGGTCAAGTCAATTTTTGGAATGTGTGTACCTCCATTCATAATAGCAGGAATAGCAGGATGGAGCACGGGCGACGTATTGTGCACTGGCAGAGCAATACATTGACATGCTCATCGCCTCAACTTCCCTCATGGCTGTTTTTACGATCTACACACCCAACCCCACCAGATCAAACACCCGCATTACTGACGACCACGCGGATATTTCTTCTTATTGTGATGGGTACCGTTTTAGGCTCTTCCGAGTCGTCGTGATGCGTATATTGTAAAAGAAAACAGCCTTACCGCACATATGTTACGTTCAAGTTGTTGGCACTTACTATCGATACCTTTGCACAGCACAGAAATTCAGGTATCGCCCAAAGCCCAATAATGCACCGCTGATTCTTCTGGGGCAGTGTCTCGCAGAGAGCGGCGCTTCGGTGCGCGTGCTTGTCAGGAAGTCTCAGGGCCCGGGTGTACACTGGCTGTACCAATTGACATAGGTACAGCATACTCCGAGTCTCACGTCACCCTCTTTTTCTGTATATACCAAATTTCACGCCAGTGTCCAGCCCCTCCAACAGGAAAAACTTAGAGCCGCTACACGAGGTTACATGGCGTTACATGGCACTGCATAGTGGCTATACTAGCTGCCTGATGCTTTCACCATCTCCATTCAAATACCTCACCAGTGCACCAGATGACATGATACAGAAGCATGCATCAGAAGAGGTGCAGCGCCCGGCGTGTCATCTATTGAATGCGCGGTCTGTGCGCGTTATTTGCTGTGATCGTTCCTGCACTGCCCATTACTAGAGGAGGCAGATCAGAAAGGAGGGGTGGACAGAAGGATAGCGATGGCGATTCTTCACAGCCACATAATGGAGGACTGAACGTGGATTATGGATGGAGTTGGATATCTGGGAGACGAGCGTAGAATTCTTCTGTGGAGCGAGTCGAGAGTGCCAGCTTTGACATTCGTTTCAACTACCAACGTGTACTTGTCATCTCTGTTCCTTAGTACTCAGTACTCAGTACTCAGTGCCTCTGTAGCAGTATGCGGAAATGGGCGAACTAATGGGATAGATCTTCAGCGCGCTTCAATTTGCGCTTCAGGCTCTATTTGAGAAACGAAGTTTGACTTTTTTTGGATCTGCATTTTCGTTCCCTAGCATGTAGCTAAGACAGAAGGTCTACACAGAATTTAGCACAGAAGCCGGCATGTGTGGAATACAGCATCCACGGCCAGGGCGGTTGGGTTTTTATGTAAAAACAAAAAGGGATGCCAAGGGTCCTATCCTGGTTGAAAGACCGAGCGCGCCTTGACGAGGGCATGTGTTTCCTTCAACTTAGGAAGCGCAGCAACTGCATGGCAAGATCCTTGTCTCCGAAAACTCATTGAGGGAGGTGGGATGTCTGATGAGAATGTGGGTGACAACTTGAAGTGTAGCGCCGTCGCCGTCACTGATCTGTCTGGTCTCAGATCTGAGATTTTTGAGACATTGGTGGGTTGGTCTCGGTTCTAGCAATGGTATTGAGGGGAGGTGTACAGGTTTCAAGTTCGTCTTCGACCCCCAATTGCGGCCGCCCGTGATGCCTTCCGCATCGGACGACGTACGGTGCAAAGAAAAGCTGTACCTGATACCGTTGTTGGAGAATAGTACACCGCCCTGGCGCCTGCAAACATCATGATGTGAGGAACTAGGAACTTGGCACCGCCATGGTGCTTCTTTTCTGCCACCGACTCCTAGTTAAAACAACGGACATTCATGCTTCCGTCGTCAACACAATTCCCCCCAGCACTAGCCTTGTCTCTGTGATTCCTACTTAATGTCTATACCAATACGATTGAGTTGCAACACTTCCACATTCTCTCACTCAAGGACTAGTCAGCAGTTTCCACTGGGTGCTCATCCAGTTGTTT
Source organism: Lactarius pseudohatsudake (assembly GCA_021525015.1). Taxonomy (NCBI): domain Eukaryota; kingdom Fungi; phylum Basidiomycota; class Agaricomycetes; order Russulales; family Russulaceae; genus Lactarius; species Lactarius pseudohatsudake. The sequence goes on along the minus strand of JAKELH010000059.1, from coordinate 120,090 downwards.
TACTTCGGAGAACATGAGTTTCTTTGATATCTTCGGCTTCTGTGTCTCCATCCTCGGGATGTATGGCACGGTCGTATACCTTCGTTGCTTACTTCCTCGCCATATCATCCCAAATGTATCGGCTATGTTACACGACGCCCAAGATACTCTCGCCCGTGCTGTAACAGCCGGCGCGATTCCTGATATTAGTGGGCATGGGCTAGACCTCGAGAGGTATAGCATTCTCGTTCTCCCTCCCTCGGGAGTGTCGTTCTCAGTCGTTTACACAGCTTCGCGAGCGAACTCGCGCGCATGCGTATTCACAGCCATCGTTCTCCCGGGCTATTTCAGCAGATCCGGCTTACTGTTCAACATCGGCTCACCTACAGGCTTTATTCCCTCTCTTCGCAAATCAGCGCTGTCAGGCTGAGGGTCGAGGTACGCTGGACCACCCACTGGCATCCATAATGTCTCCCAGCTCATAAGCGTTTACAGCTAGCGATGGATGAGCAACGCCTTGCTTTACTTGCCGTTCCACACAACGTCGTGCTCACAGTCGTACTCCTTCCTGCTAGTGGTATGCAGTTGACTAGATATGGGTTTTGGGTCCTCACTGTCGGTCTTTTTCCTCAGGTATTGCGAAACCGACACCTCCACCACCGGCTCTCGTAGAACTGGATAGTTCGTCACTATCATTGTATCAATTGTTCTGTTCACTTAGTATTTTCCAGAACGTGACCAAAGGATATCATCCCGTACACTGCCTACATTGTTGGAGCCTTCTATAAGTCGTGCATAGGTTTCGTTCCTCGCACCGGCGACAGCGACCGTCGGGCGTCTTCCTTCCTTCGCTCCGATCACGCCGGTTGTCGGGCATACGTCATAAGAACAACGCCAGATATTTCAGTCGCGGCCCCCACATATTTACAGTAAGCCCCAGGGCAAGCCCAAGTCCCTCAGTCTCTCATCACTTTTATCACTGGCGCACACTTCTTTCTCCTTCGTTACATCGTCAATCAGAGAGTTCTTGAACAATGAGTCACGTCCCGTTAAACCTTCGTGTCACCTGCCTCTATTGATATGTTCACAACTTCGCCCAACGTTTTGTTTCCGTCCGGTGTTACTGTAACTGTAAGTTGTAAGTTGGGTGCACGCAATTTTTCGGCCCCGAGTAGCTGTTTCCGTTTAAGGTTCGGGTTTACCCGAGTTACCCGAGTTCTTTGCTCGCTCGATTCACTTGACTCTCCTCGCCCAAACAGCTCTCGTGGAAATCGCTTGAGCCAATGCACTTGCCACGTCACCGCGTCACCCGTGTCTTCGGGTTCAACCTCGTCTCATTTGACTCCATAGTCAATACTGTCAGTTTCCCAAAGTCCCTGGAGGCTAGGACTAATTCTGTGTACTCCTCGACGGGCGAACGAACCGAGTGCAACGCTGACACCCGAGCACGTACCCAAGACTTGATGTTTTGTTCCTACGACGTGATACGTATTATTCCAAGGAATATTTTTGGTGTGTTGCGATCCATAGTGGCCCACTTGGCCAAGTTTTCTGATCAGGATCGCGCAGGTTGACCGCTCCTTTGTTCATCGGATCCTCTTTTCCCGCGATTCCGCCCGACTCAGCACCCGTGACCATGAATTTCTTACTCCTGTCGCTATCACTAGGAGACGTCGAACGTGAAATTTTTGAGGCCCTCCTCTCCGTAATCTATCCCAAGTGAGTTTCTTACGTCGCCTTCCACCCTCCAAGTTGTCGAAGCGTGTAGAGATTTCGAAGAGCACAGCCCCTCATATCAACAATGGAAATCACTTGCCCATGCGCCAGAGCTTCGCCTTTATTCGCAAGCTGGCAACGAAGTTCATCAGTCCTCCAACGCCACACGACCGGCTCGTGCTTGCGCGTATCGATACGGTTGATCAATGGGCACTTGGCTTTGACTACGCCGTTCGAGAGAGAGCAGAGCCTCTCAGTCTGCCAGATGCGTATTGAGGACGTTCGTAGTCGTGTTCTTCGGACCGACGGGACCAAGTCACGCGAGTTGAAGAAACTGTACTGGCCGGGAAGCTTCCTCGTAAGGACGGCGACAACGCCTCCCGCGCTAGTCCAGAAGGCGGAGCTGCCAAACACGGAACAAGTTTTACGACGGCCGCATCATCTGTAGGTGTGAAAGGAGGGGACGGCACCCAGAACAGTGGTAGCAATCATTCCGTGAGTTTAGGTTCAGTTGATTTCAAAGACACAAACAGAACATTTCTGACTTTGGTGAAATGACACAGTCGGGAAGCGATGGTGTAGCGAAACCACCAGAAGAGAACGCCACGACAGGATTCGGAAACACATCGAGACTGGCGCGAGCAGTACCAAAGCGTGGGGGCGAGCGAGATCCAAAAAGCCCCTTATCTGGGCTCTTGAGGTCGCGACACAGATGGCTGTCGATTCTGCATTTTCACCATTCACCGCCAATAGACGACTATCTCAAAGCAGAGACCCATGGCAAAGCAAGCAACCAGGGGGCAGAGCCTCTTTAATAGTGTCGAGAAACCCGTTACAACCCCGACACAAAGCACGTACTCGTTGGCTTCGGCCAAGGCAGTGCCGCTACACCCCTCCCTTGTTTGGCATGTCCCTTCGCCCAGTAGAGATTGATTCTCCTGACTCAGAGCTCGCGATAAGAAAGGCGACGGTACCTAGAGCCAGCCCTGCGAATAGCAAAGCGCCAGTTAAGTGATCCAGGCACGTTGACATTGCATCTCCGGGATGTCATGACTGGCGGCTCGGACGATATACAACAGTGTTTCTGTGATTGTGGGCTCTCCTCTGTTATTTGTGACCACTGCATTCTAGAAATTGATTTCAATGTTAGATGGTGGCCTTGAGCCATGTTATTTTACCTTGGTGGTGATCGTTCCGTTTTGGACGTCAAGTTCGAAGCCACTTCGTCCGTGAACGTGTGAACACTCTCCCAGGCCTCAGCGCCTGATGGAACTTCAAAGCAGCGCCGAGCAACGACGCGCGGGCACGTGGGACCGTGGCGGTAGGAGCGGGTGCCTGGGCGATCCCCTGTATGCTACCGACCCTACTGTACTGGTTTACTCCTGACTTGACCTTCGTACCAGACCAAGAAAACAAGCAGGACCCGCCACGACCCGAATCGCTCCTGTACTCGTATAGATATGGATCACGGGGTTGTTTTAGGAATCCCTCGTGTATAGTCACGTAACCGTTATAGGGTGCCACATACTCCGAACTGGCATCAGATACGGTGTCTTTCTCTCGATGGCGCCTCCCATCGTCTCCTGGAGCGATAATGAAATCTGCATATCACCAGTTCTCTCAAGTGCCGCCTCTATCGTCTCGTTTGATTCCACATTCTCAGATAGGTACTTGAGTCACATATCTCCCACGGCCCCGGAAGCCCCCGGGCTTTCCAATGCCAAATTTGGGGTTGAGTACACCGGCCTCCCTGGATTTTCAGAGGGAAAGATAACAAGAGGCACGCACGCACCACCTGAGGACCCATTTATACGACATGATGCGTATTTCTTCAAGGACGGAAATGCCACATTTCTGGTTCGTTGCCTTCTCTGCTTTGCAAACCCGACGTACTGACCAGCACGCAGGTGGACGGTACAATGTACTGCGTCCATCGGTACTTCTTTTCTCGAGATTCCGTCTACTTCTCTACACGATTTGCCCAGCTTGGGGTATGTGACCATGAGGCTCTGTCCACTATCATATCAATTGGCGACGTCGAACGCAAGGATTTCGAGGCCCTCCTCTCTGTCTTATATCCTGCGTGAGCTCTGTTGGATCCCCGTGCCTATCCCTCAGTTATTGAGACTTGGTTATTTACAGAAATTTTGAAGCGCACGAACTGACATACGAACAATGGAAGTCAGTGCTCCGTCTGTCTACGCGCTGGGGCTTTGCCTCTCTTCGCAAGCTCGCCCTGAAGTCAATCAAACCTCCCACACCGCACGATCAATTCGTATTGGCGCGCACTTATTCGGTCGACCATTGGGTACTCCCTGCCCTGACCGCACTGTGCGAGAGGCCGTTGCCACTTAGCCTGGATGAGGCGCGGCAGATGAGCATAGAAGATGTGATATTGGTGGCAACAGTGCGGGAGGAGATCCGTGGTGGAGCGCTTCGAGTCGACGCGGCTGATATACGGCACCTCGTCGAAGTGGCGCAGGCTGGAAAGCTGAGCCGTCCCATGGGTAACGACATCTGTTGGAATAGATCAAAGAGTGGAAGTACCGGGCAAGAATCAGATTCAACAAAGAGCTCAGCAGTCAATCCGAGTGTGGAAGCGGAGGACGCAATGGCTGTGGAAATGGCTGTAGAGGAGACCGTGGCATCACCTCCGGGTCCACAGCAGAGGGCTACGAAGGAAGGCGACAGTGATGAAAGTGATGCCGAACGCCCGGTGAGCTTACTCTGAGTCGTTCTTAAGATGCAAGGCGAATGAACCCTTGCAGTCAAAAGTTCCAGTGGAATCACCAGGGGTGGAACAGCCCCACGTCGTGGAGGGCATATCAACGCCGGATGGCGGTGGGTCCGGCTCTGCGACGGGTGATAACAATAAGTCCAACTGGGGGTGGTTTTGGGCGAATCCAGTGGGCAAGTCGGTCAATGCGTCGACCACGGGTCTCTTGGGTGATGGTTTGAACGCCGATCCTTCGAGACACTCCCCTGCAGAAAGTGGCGAGTCACAGTTACCACCTCTTATGGGAAAGACGCTACCAGCAGAGACGCAAGGACCCCAAGAAGCGGCCCATGCCAAGGGACGCCTCATGGCCAGGGCTGATGTTCCACATGCGGCCACTGTTGGGCCAACCGCAGCTGGCAACCCGCCTGAGGGAGGTGGTAAAGTTGACGAGAAGGTGGCTGGTGATGATTGGGGCATCCCAGTGAAGAAGGGAGGTACGAATGCGGGCGCACCAGTCGCCCCAGCGCTGGGGGATGTTAGGACGATTGGGGGACTCAGGCCGCTGATGCTGGTGGAAAAGAGAAGAAGCAAAGGATGGTAATTGATCGACCGGCGTGTACGATGTATGAGTATGTTCGAGCACCTTGTTCATCACCGCAGGGCTGTCTGAAGAGTGTAGTTACGTCTGCCTTGCAAATAAGTGGGATGCGAAAGTTCGAACTTGAATTTGCGTCACCCGAAGCAGTACTGTGGTGTTCGCATAAACATCGCATAAATACGGTAAGGTGGAGTGAAAAAAAAAAAAAAAAACTACAACCTGCCGAGGGATTGGGATGATTCAAATTATGGGTAAACATCGTCGGAATTGGTGGGCACGGCGCCTCTCCTGCCAGTGTGTTACTCGTTGACTACATTCTAGAATTGATTTTAATGTTAGATGGCAGGCATTGGCAGCCCTGTGCCGTGTTACTTCTTCAGTAAGTTAGTGATCGTTCTGAGTTCACACTTTGAAATTTGAATAGGCCTCAGCGCCAGATCGAACTCCGAAGCAGCGCTGAGCAACGACACGCGAGCACGCGGAACCGTGGCGGTACTGTAAGAACGGGAGCTTGGGCGGATTGACGCGGTCACGGTATGCCGGTCCTACTGGTTTACTCCCGACCAGACCCTCTTACCAGACCAAGAAAATGAACAGGACCCGCCATGACCCGAATCGCTCCTGTACACGTATAGATATGGATTCCGAGCGCTGTTTTGGGAACTTATCGTGTGTGGTCACGTAACCGTAATAGGGTGCCACATACTTCGAACTGGCATCAGATACGGTGTCTTTCTCTCGATGGCACCTAACATCGTCTCCTGGGGCGACAACGAAATCTGCATATCACCAGTTCTCTCAAGTGCCGCCTCCATTGTCTCCTTTGACTCCATATTCTCAGATACATCCCCGAGTCGCTCGCAGACGCCTCCAATCGCCTCCGAAACCCCCGGGCTTCCCAATGCCGAATTTGGAGCTAAGCAAACCGGCCTCCCTGGATTTTCAGAGGGAAATATACCAAGAGGCGGCCACACAACTGACGATTCGTTCATACGACATGATGCGTATTTCTTCAAGGATGGAAATGTCACATTTCTGGTTCGTGGCCTTCTCGACTTTGCATGCCCGATGTACTGACCAGCACGCAGGTGGATGGTACGCTGTACTGCGTACATCGATACTTCTTTGCTCGCGATTCCGTCTACTTCTCCAAACGATTTGCCCAGCTCGACATACATGATCACGAAGCTCTGCCCACTATAATATCAATTGGCGACGTCGAACGCAATGATTTCGAGGCCCTCCTCTCTGTCTTGTATCCTGCGTGAGCTTGCTAAATCCTCGTGCCTATCGGTCGCTTATTGAGATTTGATTATTTACAGAAAGTTTGAAGCGCACGAACTGACGTATGAACGATGGAAGTCAGTGCTCCACCTGTCTACGCGCTGGGGCTTTGCCTCTCTTCGCAAACTCGCCCTGAAGTCCATCAAACCTCCCACATCGCACGATCTATTCGTACTTGCGCGCACTTATTCGGTCGACCATTGGGTACTCCCTGCCCTGACTGCACTGTGCGGAAGATCATTGCCACTTAGCCTGGATGAGGCGCGGCAGATGAGCATGGGAGATGTGATATTGGTGGCGACAGTGCGGGAGGAGATCCGTGGTGGTAGGCTTCGAGTCGACGTGGCTGATATACCGCGCCACGTCGAAGTGGCACAGGCTGGAAAACTGAACCGGCGTTCCATGGGTAACGACGTCTATTTGGATACGCCAAGGAGTGGGCAAAAATCAGATTCAACAAAGAGCTCAGCAGTCAATCCGGGTGTGGAAGCGGAGGACCGAATAGCTATGGGGGTGACCGTGGCATCACCTCCGGGTCCACAACAGAAGGCTACGAAGGAAGGCGACACTGATGAAAATGATGTCGGACGCCCGGTGAGCTTACTCCGAGTTGTCCTAAGACGTAAGACGAGTGACGGCTTTGAACCTTGCAGTCAAAAGTTCCAGTGGAATCACCAGGGGTGGAACAGCCCCACGTCATGAAGGGCACGTCGACAGGTGATGGGTGGGGCTCTGCGACAGGTAACAACAGTAGGTCTAACTCAGGGTGGTTCGGGACGGGTCTAGGGGGCAAGTTGGTCAATGCGTCGACTGCGGACCTCTTGGGTGATGGTTCGAACACCAGTCCTACGTCGAGGCACGCCCCTGCAGAAAGTGGCGAGTCACAGTTGCCTCTGCTTATGGGTAAGGCGCTACCAGCAGAGACGCAAAGACCTGAAGAAGTGGCCCATTCCAAGGAACACCTCACGGTTAAGACTGATGTTCCGCTGGTAGCTGATGCGGCCACTGCTGGGCCGACCACAGCCGGCAACTCGCCTGAGGGAGGTAGTGAGGGTATCGAGAAGGCGGCTCATGATGAATGGGATGATTGGGACATCCCAGTGAAGAAGGAAGGTACGAACGCGGGCACAGCGACCATCCCTAACGGGGACGATTGGGCGATTCTTGGTGGCGGAAAAAAGAAGAAAAAGAGGAAGTAATAAAGCATGACAAGAACGATAATTGGTCGACTTTGTATATGTATCTTACACCTTGTTCAATTACCGCAGGGCTTTCTGAAGAAGAGTGTGGCTGTGTCTGCCTGGCAAATAAGAGGGACGCGAAAGTTACATCAGAAAGGACATTGAGGACAACACCACGAGGCCTCGAAAGTTCGTTGTAGACCAAATGCAGGAATATTCGTATTGTCGTTGAACATCCGGGTCAACTCGTAACACCGCTCACTACTTGGGTACCGACCAGGAAGAGGCCGACTGCGTCAGGAGTACAATGATAACGAGAGGTCCAAAGGCTGCTTCTATGATAACAATCTGCAGTACCCTCCCCCGAGTCGCGCCATGACCGTGCCAAGACACTATGCGCCCGATTTCGACATTTAAGCTTGACTCTGAAAGGGGATAGTCCGGACCGCCTGGAGATGAAATTATTATCAATCTGGGAGTCGCGAACAGGGGTCTCATACCGGTTTGGGATCTTCGAAAGTCGGCTCTTCGTCGTGGTCAGATTTGTTTCGTCCAGAGTCCAGTGTACTCAATGTCCCGGGCACAACTCGGATGGAAGAAATGTTGTATGCGTTATCCTGCCTATTGACGGTTGAGTGGTCGCCACGGATGTAGTTGCGACTATTTAACCTGAACATGGACACGGTTATCAGCCAAACCCGCGATTACACACCAAATGGACACTTCACATGGCAAGCAAAGAGTTTACATAGCCTATAGGACAATGTCAGTTCACCATCTCTGCGCCTGAAGCCATTGTAAACGTACATTTACCCATCGCCCAGAAAAATGCCAGCCAGATCATAGAAGAGGGTGAAACTACGATCTGGTCATAAAATAAGAAAATATCAAATGGGAAAGATTGCAACGGAAATATCTTACGCTAATACTTGCGGCGAGGCTGAGGAGGCTGTTCAAGTTAGTTTCGGGTTATTGATCAGCATAGACAAAGACACACCCCGTCAGCAAACCCGAATTGACACTGTAAGCCATCGAGATCATGATGACGGAATCAGTTCTGTGCATGAACGTCAACTAGGTCTATGGTGCAAGTATCAAAAGACGAGCTTACCTCGCGAAGCCGGTCCTCCTACGGTAGAGAGACCAACACATCGACGCAGCGACCAAGGTGTCCCCCACAGTGGTTGCGCCAAACGCTATATATGACATCCACTATTAAGCCGTTAGCGTGCGTGGATGGGGCATATGTCTGATGAACATACAGCTGAGGACTGAAAATCGGAGAACCGCTTGAGGGCGATCCTAAAAACGGGTGTCAATTTATTGATACACCGAAGGAAGAAGTACACCTACTCTTTTGCGGTAAAAACTGGCAAGCGAAGTTTGAAATTCATTCCTGAACGAAACGATGAACGCAAAGCAGGCAACTCACAAGTTGCGAAAACTACAAATACACGAATGAAAACAATTATGGATGTACCTTCCAGGGGACGACGAGAGCACTTACAGGCGACGATGAAAACTGAGACCGCCTACGAACACACATTCAGAGGTGCATCGGTAAGTCAGCCACGATAACTTACGATGATGATCGGGCAGATAAGACTTTGGCTCACTGATAGTGAATCAAGTTGTGGCTTGGAAGTACAGTAAACGACAAAGGAAAAAACTCACCAATGTAAACTCGCCTTGCATAATAGCTGCGCTGCGTTAGGACAAACAGTAAGTTACGGAAGGTGTACAAACGACGAACAGCTGGACGGAAACGAAGATGATCGTCTACACTGATCATCAAGTAGGTGAAAAATTTCCCAATGCATAACGTACACTGAGAAAGAACTGAAGCTGCATCAGGCGGACGTAGCGTGAGTGGCTATGGGGGTAAAATAGTCCAGGGTGACGTACTTCCAGGGCCCTGAGGTACAGATCAGAAACAACGGAACTGCCCCAAAGTGGTCACTCACCACATGCCGTACTGCAGGTTTTCGAGATTGCCGAAATTCACGATGAGGTACCTGCTATAGTAAGCATATGCAGGACAGTGTGCGCCTTTCCATCTCACCAGTAGATCGCATAGGTGCACACAATTGTGTGCAAGGCATCCATGAATCTAGTGAAAACATTGCAATTTGGGCGAACTGGAACTCGAGCATGATTACGCACATTACGAATGCAACGAAGAACATGAGTGGCTTTGGGTCTCTCTTCCGATAGTTCCTGGGACGAGTTAGTTTGCTGGATTCGGAGACAAGGACTAGTTACCAGAAATATATACATCTACAGAGAACAGCGAATTTGGCTAGTCAGTGCAAGAAAAGATAATGCGTTCACTCGAACTCACGTCTGCGCGATTGTCAAACCAAAGAGCCTACAAGTTCAATAGCTCAGGAGAAATCGCGGTAAAGAAGCGCCGAAAGGAAGACCCACGTAGTACTGACGAACAGCCCGACAAATGCAGCGCCAAAGGTATTGCGGATGTCGACGACAGGAGAGCCAGCCATGTTGATGGGATCAAGCTAGGTTGTGTTCGTGGGGGATACTATATATGTGCCCGCCTCATCGGTAGTGAGGACTAGAAGAAATAGAAAACGAGATAGGTAGGGCCGCGAAAATGAGATGAGACCGTCGCATTAGAATTGTTTGGATGATGGTGATCGTTTCATCATTTCCGAACATTGGTAGAAATGGGCGTCCTGCCACTGGCAGTGCTAGACCTACAGTATTGGATGAGCCTCGGACCTCCCGTAACGATTTGGCGCACAAATCTTCTCTAAATTCACGTGATGGCAGTCGTCTAAATTTTGAATTTTGGCAACCCGTAACTCTGCTGCTGCACCAAATCTAGAGCATGGTATCCAGATCAAGTAATCAATCTCCGACACCGACAATCCGAGAATGCGCGCCCCAACACCGAGCCCCAACCTTGGCCCCAACTACTAGTGGGAGACCATCCCATGAAACGATGTCATTGCACTTGGTGCCCCGAGGTTGACTAGTTGACTGGTCGTTCACTCGATGATGCGGGTGCGCTCGGACTCGTTCTGCATTACTTAGGCTCAGCAAAGAACTAAGATGGGAAGTGTGTGTGCAACGCCTCTTTGACTCGGATCAATTGCAAGAACTCGGATGCCAGCAAGAATGCCAGTGTGCTGTGATGGTCCGCTCAGCCACAAAATTTATCGAGATCTATTCTCTACTAAAGCAGACATATTTTGGTCCCTGCAACTCCAAATGGATTTGGAGAACGAGCCGAGGTTTGATGAGGGGGCCCTCTTCAGATTTTTGAGTTTGGTGCAGGTGTTTCGTTGAATTACCGTGCTTGGTATGATCAATCGACGATTTGGAGATGATTTAGTGCACCAAATTTGGGAAGGCGATAATAACCGAAATTATTATCAAATTACAGCACTCCTGACTGCCTGATAACCCATAGGGGAAAGGGTCATGTGGGAAAAATACTGATGAGATGGTTGATGATGCATCCCATGATGTCCCTGCGTCTCACTCCAGTTCCGCACCCCCTTGGTCGCGTCATCTGTCCTTTGGGTATGACACCCAGAGCTGTGGTGGCAAGCATTTCGTGAGTTCAGGTTCGGTTGATCTCAACGACGCAAACAGAACATCTATGACTTGGGTGAAATGACACAGATATAAGACAATGGTGTAGCAAAATCACCAGAAGAGAACGTCACGCCAGGATTCGGTAACACAACAGGGTTGGCGCAAGCAGCACCAAAACGTCGGGGCGAGCGAGATCCAAAACTCTGCTTCTCTGAGCTCTTTAACTTTGGGGTTGCGGTTGTTGATTCTGCGTTATCATCACTCGCCGCTGAGAAGAGTACATACTCGTTTGGCTTCTGCCAGGGCAGTCCCGCTACGCCGCTTCGCCCAGCAGAAATTGATTCTCCCGCGCAGAGCCCGCGATAAGAAAGGCGACGACATCCAGAGTCAACCCTCTGGATAGCAAAGCGCCGCTACAGTAAGTGATCCGGGCACGTTGGGATTGCATTCTGGGAACGTTATAACTGGCGGCCTGGTTGATATGCAAAGGTGTTTCTGTGATTATGGGCACGACGACGCCTCTCTGTTACTTGTTGACTACTACATTCTAGAATTGATTTTAATGTTAGATGGTAGCCCTGTGCCGTGTGTTTATACTTCTTCAGTAGTGATCATTCTGTATTAGAGGTCGAGTTCTTCGCTCATGAACAAGCCTCAGCGCCAGATCGAACTCCGAAGCAGCACTGAGCAACGACACGCGAACAGGAGGAACCGTGGCGGGACCACGGTATGGCCTCTGTATGCCACCGATCCTACTGCTTTACTCCCGACCCGACCCTCTTATCAGACCAAGAAAATGAACAGGACCCGCCACAACCCGAATCACTCCTGTACCATGGATCACGAGGCTGTTTTAGGAATCCCTCGTGTATAGTCACGTAACCGCTATAAAGTGCCACACAAGGTGCCACATAACTTACTTCGAACTGGCATCCGATACGCCGTCTTTCTCGATGACACGTCGCATCGTCTCCTGGAGCGATAAAGAAATCTGCATATCACCAGTTCTCTCAAGTTCCGCTTCCATCGTCTCCTTTGACTCCGCATTCTCAGATACATACCCGAGTCACTCGCAGATGTCTTCAACCGCCTCCGAAGCCCCTGGGCTTCCCAGTGCTGGATTTTCAGAGGGGGCGATACCAAGAAGCGGCCAGGCGAAACCTGACGATTCATTCATACGACACGATGCGTATTTCTTCAAGGACGGAAATGTCACATTTCTGGTTCGTAACCTTCTCTACTTTGCATACCCGACGTATTGACCAGCACGCAGGTGGATGGCACGCTGTACTGCGTACATCGATACTTCTTTGCTCGCGATTCCGTCTACTTCTCCAAACGATTTGCCCAGCTCGACATACGTGACCACGAAGCACTGCCCACTATAATATCAATTGGCGACGTCGAACGCAAGGATTTCGAGGCCCTCCTCTCTGTCTTGTATCCTGCGTGAGCTTGCTGGATCCCCATGCCTACCGGTCGCTTATTGAGATTTACAGGAATTTCGAAGCGCACGAACTGACATATGAACAATGGAAATCAGTCCTCCACCTGTCTACGCGCTGGGGCTTTGCCTCTCTTCGCAAACTCGCCATCAAGTCTATCAAACCTCCCACGTCGCACGATAAGTTCGTACTGGCGCGCACTTATTCGGTCGACCACTGGGTTCTCCCTGCCCTTACCGCCCTGTGCAAGAGATCATTGCCACTTAGCCTGGATGAAGCCCGGCAGATGAGCATGGAAGATGTGATATTGGTGGCGACAGTGCGGGAGGAGATCCGTGGTGCAGCGCTTCGAGTCGACGCGGCTGATATACCGCACCACATCAAAGTAGCGCAGGCCGGAACACTGAACCGTCCCATGGGTAACGACGTCTATTCGGATAGGCAAAAGAGTGGGCAAGAATCAGGTTCAACAAAGAGCCCAGCAGTCAATCCGAGTGTGGAAGCAGAGGACGCGATGGCTACGGGGGTGACCAGGGCACCACCTCCGGGTCCGCAACAGAGTGCTGCGAATGAAGGCGACACTGATGAGGGTGATATCGAACGCCCGGTGAGCTTACTCCGAGTTGTCCTTAAGATGTAAGGCGAATGACGGCCTTGTGAAACCTTACAGTCAAAAGTTCCGGTGAAATCAGCGCCAGGGGTGGAACCGCCCCACGTCGTGGAGGGCACATCGACGGGTATCGGCGGGTGGGGCCGTGCGGCGAGTGTCGGCGGCGGGTGGGGCTCTGCGACGACTGTCGGTGGGTGGGGCTCTGCAACGGGTAATAACAGCAGGTCCAACTCGGGGTGGTTTGGGATGATTCCGATCACTGCGTCGACTGGGGAGCTCCTTGGTGGTGGTTCGAACACCGGTCCTACTTCGGGGAACGCCCCTGCAGAAAGTGGCGAAGCGCTACCAGTACCAGACCCGTCCCAGTGAAGATGAAGAACAGAGGTATGAAGTCGGGTAGTCACCCCTAGCGCCTGAGGATGTCGGGATGATTGGGCGACTGCTGGTGCTGGCGGAAATATCAAGAAGCCATAAAGCATGACGACCGTATATATGTATGATGTATCTTCGAGCACCTTGTACATCACCGTCCGCGAAGGAGAGTGTAGCTACGTTTGCCTGGCAAATAAGAGGGAAAGTTAGAAGATGCGTCACCCGAAGCGCTAGTATAGCTCCGAGTCCTAGTCTTGCATAATTTGCCCGCAATCGGATCGGCTATTGGCATTCTTGCGCTCTGTAGTGGTCATGAGTCATGATTCTTGTGCGTGGTCGTCCTGTAGAGTCGAATGCAACTTGAATTCATAATTTTCGCTGCCAGTGCATTGCCCACGCGTTCGCGTCACCAATTTCGCATCGACCCTTTCGCGTTCGATGCCAGGTCGTCTTCGTCTATTTGATTTTTCATCTCTGCTATCCTAGTGCAACGCTCGTCTTCCTTTTCTGATTTCACATCGATATGGTCGAATGAAAGTTATTTAATACTCGACAACTTGCCAAAGGATGTAAACATACAGTACTGTAATCGAGGACAAAATTCGTGCACGAAATGGGCAGTCCGCACGTCCGTCGGTTCGGTGCCAACCTTTACACATTGCTGCACGTCATTGTGGTCTCTCCATCTGCAAGCGTTCGCGCTCGATCTCTATATCTGCAATAGAGGGAACCAAGACGGCCCCAAACATATATGGTCACACGCACTGACAAACATCTTGTAGAAATTTCTCACTACTCTAATATCGTATCGTACCCAAATACCAAGACAAATACGCAGTAGGATCTACCACAGCAAATTACACAAACGCTGAGTTCCTTTCTGGCCGATAGGAGGCGCTGTCGCCTCTTCTCCAACTCGCTGCGGCGTTCGACGATGTCTTCCGGCTCGCTCAGAAGCATCCTGCAGCGCTCGTACCCTCTGGGTCCGTTGATAGAGAGTCCACTGAAAAGTGTCTTCTCGAGGTCGTGTGTCAACCCGCGCACCAAAGCTCTGTCGATGCTCATCGGGACGTTGTCGACAAAGCGCTTGTATGCGACTATAACGTGGCATCAGTCATGACGCGTAGAAACAAGAGAAACAATAAGCTCTTGAACCTTGGAAGTGAGCGCAAACGTCTGCCATTATTCCGATGGCTGGTTCCATCGGATCTGGTGGGAGTAGGGTAGCCAAAGACGACGCTTCCACCGAGTGCAGCCCCAGCGTAGCGAGGGAAGAAATGGTCTCGTTAATTGCCTGCATCATGATGCCTGCGTCGCTGCTATTTTCCAGGTTCTTTATGACGCTGCTTTTTGCCCTTACAGTAAGCGAGCTCCCTTGTAGTGGCTCAGGAATTTTGATCGGTGCTCGGTGTAATAGTCACGGTGCACATTCATTGTGAAGGGCTCCTTTTCGTCCTCCAGCAATGAGGCGATGTGTTTGTCTGCAACGTCTGCACATTTCTGTATATGGCATAGCATTATATTCCCGGTAGTCGATGCCAACGAAGTGGATGGAGGGTACGTAGAAACCCTGAAGCCCCAGCGCTGAGCGCCGAGCAACGACGCGCGGGCACGAGGAACCGTGGCGGTGGGATGGGCTGGGATGGGCTGGTGACGCGGTCACGGTATGTCACCAATCCTACTCTGACCCGACCCTCAAGAAAATGAACAGGACCCGCCATGACCCGAATCGCTCCTGTACCCGTATGGCTGTGGTGTGTTTAGGAATTCCTCGTGTGCAGTCACGTAACCGTTATAGGGTGCCACATACTTCAAACTGGCATCAGATACGGTGTCTTTCTCTCGATGACACCTCGCATCGTCTCCTGGAGCGACAACGAAATCTGCATATCACCGGTTCTCTCAAGTGCCGCCTCCATCGTCTCCTTTGACTCCACATTCTCAGATACATACCCGAGTCACTCGCAGATGTCTCCAACCGCCTCCGAGCCCCCCGGGCTTCCAAGTCACGAATTTGGAGCTAAGCAAACTGGCCTCTCTGGATTTTCAGAGGGAACGATACCAAGAGGCGGCCACACAAAACCTGACGATTCGTTCATACGACATGATGCGTATTTCTTCAAGGATGGAAATGTCACATTTCTGGTACGTGGCCTTCTTTGCATTGCATACCCGACGTACTGACCAGCACGCAGGTGGATGGCACGCTGTACTGCGTACATCGATACTTCTTTGTTCGCGATTCCGTCTACTTCTCCAAACGATTTGCCCAGCTCGACATACGTGACCACGAAGCTCTGCCCACTATCATATCAATTGGCGACGTCGAACGCAAGGATTTCGAGGCCCTCCTTTCTGTCTTGTATCCTGCGTGAGCTTGCTTGATCCCCGTGCCTATCGGTCGGATATTGAGACTTGGTTATCTACAGGAATTTCGAAGCGCACGAACTGACATATGAACAATGGAAATCAGTGCTCCACCTGTCTACGCGCTGGGGCTTTGCCTCTCTTCGCAAGCTCGCCCTGAAGTCCATCAAACCTCCCACATCGCACGATCAATTCGTACTTGCGCGCACCTATTCGGTCGACCACTGGGTACTCCCTGCCCTGACCGCCCTGTGCAAGAGATCATTGCCACTTAGCCTGGATGAAGCCCGGCAGATGAGCATGGAAGATGTGATATTGGTGGCGACAGTGCGGGAGGAGACCCGTGGTGGAGCACTTCGAGTCGACGCGGCTGATATACCGCGCCACGTCGAAGTGGCGCGGGCTGGAAAACTGAACCGTCTCATGTGTAACGATGTCTATTTGGATAGGCCAAAGAGTGGAAGTACTGGGCAAGATTCAGATCCAACAAAGACCCCAAGAATCAATCCGAACGTGAAAGCAGAGATCGCAAAGACGATAAGGGTACCATCACGTTCGAGTCCGCAACAGTGGACTACGAAGGAAGGTGACACCGACGAAAGTGATGTCGAACATTCGGTGAGCTTACTCCAAGTTTTCCTTGAGATGCAATGCGATTCATGGCCGTAAAATTGTGCAGTCAAAGGAAAAGGCTTGTGTAGAGACGAAGAAAGCTCTTGCGGAGGTGAAGAAAGCAGAGGCGATGACCAAGCGTGAGGCCGAGGCTGAGGCCCAACAAGCGAAACTCGAGACCGAGGCAAAGGCAAAGGCCGACGCGGAAGCTAAGGCTGAAGTCGAGGCTAAGGCTAAAGAAGTCGAGGCCCAGAAGGCGAAACGTGAAGCTGCCAGTGAGGCCAAGGCGGAATACGAGGCTGAGGCCAAGGCAAAATACGAAGCTGAGAAACGCGAGGCTGAGGCCAAGGCGGAATACGAAGCTGAGGCCAAGGCAAAATATGAAGCTGAGGCCAAAGCGAAATACGAGGCTGAGGCCAAGGCAAAACACGAAGCTGAGGCCAGGGCAAAATACGAAGCTGAGGCCAGGGAAAAATACGAAGAGGCATTATACGAGGCCAGGGCAAAACGCGAAGCTGAGGAGGCCAAGGCAAAATACGAGGCTGAGAGACGCGAGGCCGAGGCCAAGGAAAAACGCGAAGCTGAGGCCAGGGAAAAATACGAAGAGACCAAGGCATTATACGAGGCCATGGCAAAACGCGAAGCTGAATACGAGGCTGAGAGATGCGAGGCTGAGGCCAAGGAGAATTATTCCGACCCCGCCCCCGCCCCCAAAAGCTATCCTGCCCCCGAAAAAGACGCCACCGTGACCAAGGAGGGCGTCGTACAAGAGTCTAAGCCCTTCGCTACTGCTTCTGTCGATATCCCTGTTTGGGAGGGAGAAGGCGTGCTCTTGGATGTGAAGACGGAGAGCGGCGAGGATGATGCGCCAATGATTGTGGAGAAGCCTAGTGCCACTGCTGCTACGGCAGAGACGGCCGCTGATGACGCTACTGATGATGACTGGGACTGGTGGTGAACGTTTGCGCTGACCAGCGACCTCAGGCTCATACGAGTTGACGAGTTCATGTGCCGGTTTGCTGTTTTCTTTGATTTGCTTCGGTACTTGTGTACAATATCTTTTCTCTGGGTAGGATCGGCGAATGACATTCTATCTTGGAAAGCCCCAAATATAATAATGGTCACGCGCACTGACAAACATCTCATGGAATTTTCTCGCTATTTTATTGTGTCATACCCAAATACTAAGACAAGTACGCAGTAAGATCGACCACAGCAAATTACACAAACGCTTCGACAAGTTCCTTTCTGGCCGACAGGAGGCGCTGTCGCCTCTTCTCCAACTCGCTGCGACGTTCGACGATGTCTTCCGGCTCGCTCAGAAGCATCCTGCAGCGCTCGTACCCTCCGGGACCGTTGATAGAGAGTCCACTGAAAAGTGCCTTCTCGAGGTCGTGTGTCAACCCGCGCACCAAAGCTCTGTCGATGCTCATCGGGACGTTGTCGACAAAGCGCTTGTATGCAACTATAACGTGGCATCAGTCATGATGCGTAGAAACAAGAGAAACAAGGAGCTCTCGACCTTGGAAGTAAGCGCGAACGTCTGCCATTATTCCGATGGCTGGTTCCATCGGATCTGGTGGGAGTAGGGTAGCCAATGATGACGCTTCCACCGAGTGCAGCCCCAGCTTAGCGAGGGAAGAAATGGTCTCGTTAATTGCCTGCATCGTGCCTACGTCGCCGCTATTTTCCAGGTTCTTTATGAAGCTGCTTTTTGCCCTCAAGCGAGCTCCCTTGTAGTGACCCAGGAATTTGGACCGATACTCGGCATAATAGTGCACATTCATTGTGAAGGGTTCATTCTCGTCCTCCAGCAATGAGGCGATATGTTTGTCTGCGATGTCTGCACATTCTTGTATATGGGATAGCATTATATTCCTGGTAGTTGATGTCAACAAAGTGGGGGGTACGTAGACCAAGAGGCATACCTGACTCCTTGCTTTAGATGACCGTAGGAATACTGAGAGAAGTGCTCTTCCACCAACTCCTGGACGCGTCTAGTCAGTTCCGTTCTTGTGAAGTCAAAAAGACGCCTTGAGGGATAGTCCCATCGCTTCACGAAAGTGCCGATAAATCCCTTTATGATGATATATGGGAAATTATTCGGCAGCTCGCGGGTCACGGCACTGACAAACAAGGGATCAGAGCCCAGGGGGACATAAGAAACCACTACCTGCTCACCAGTTCGCCTTCTTCATGACATCGTCAACGAAAATGGGGGAAATGACTATACTGGGTTCTTGCTCCCACGGCGTCTCTTCACTTGAAAGGAAGGAGGGAGGAGGAACTGGTGTGTTGTCAACGGGTTGAGCTTGATTCAGAGGGCGCTCCAGTGGACGGAAATCGGGTGCCGTTTGACGTACTGCCCTCTTGAACTCGTTTTGGGGCACGCGAAGTGTCTGCATCAATCCATTTTCTCCCGGGATGCCACTAACAAGCTGCTCGATGGCCCGAACGAAACCGCCAATCAACTTCAGGATCTCTGCAACGGGTTCAGATGATGGCGGACTTGGGAGCCGGGAGATGTCCCGCCGAGTCTGATCGAGTAGTCTGTCGAGTTCCTCCTGCAGCTCAGGAAGTCTACCGATGTGTTACAACTAGCCTCCTCAGGATCGAAGGTGAAAAAAACTCGCCTCTTGGAGATCAAACTATACAATACTTGTCCCAGTCGTCTTGTCAGCTTGTCAGTCCCTAATCGACGCCGGTATAGCCATTCCAAGTTCGACCAAGGTTCCTTGGTTGAGAAAAACTCTGCTTCTTTTTCTCTGGCCTGCTCGTACGTGATCCCGTTCCGGATGTCCTGAGAGTCGGGGTTCTTCACAGAGAAGTACTCTATTCCCCCGCCCATCCCGCCACTCTGAACTCTGTTTATCCAAATAGCCTCATCACCGGCGGGTATTCGGTCAGGTTTAGTCAAGACTCCTACACAGCTAGTGTTAGCAACCTGATGTGTCACTGTACAACGTCAAATTACCGATTGTTCGAGCCCCACTTGGGTCAAATTGGGCGGCGAGACGGTGAGCACTTTGGTTCTCGAAATCCGCTGTTAACGCCATTCGTTTAGAGAATAGCCGCACAATGAAGGCGAAGGACAAACATACTTTCGCATGCAATAGTCAACAGAATGATACAACTCTCTTTACTGATGTACTCCTCGGCAAGGCGTTGAACTAGACGAGAGTCGCGCGGCTCTCCTCCAACGATCAAACCTGCACTCGATTAGACCGTTTTCTGGATTGCGATATTCGTATTACCCACCTGGAAGATCGACGAACGACAAATCGTCCACATCTTTGCCGTAGATCTCCAAACAAACTGAGTTCGAGGAAAATGACAGCTGCCTCTCCTCGAGAGCCTCTGGAGAGGCTTCTAAGAAGTCATGAGCCAGGGTTCCGGGATTCAGGATTGCGCATTGTGCGCGGCGAATGCGCTCGGTGACAAGAGACTTGTCGAAAATGGGGTCCCCAAAGTCAAGTCGACGCGGTTGCGAAAGCACGTCGCCGTCTTCATCTGTGACGATGCGCAGGGAGACGACACACCGCCAGGGCCCAGATGAATGCGAGAGTTGACACTCAGTCGGACACCTATGCGCAAGGCGGTTTGTAGTGAAGACCCAATAGAGGCTGGTAGAACCTACCTAGTGCAAGTGCCAGAGGCACGAGGCAGGGTAATCCCCGATATGGCCTCTATAAGCGAGGACTTTCCTGCACTCTGCGACCCCAAGACAGCGATGATAGGGATGTCGAGGTCTAGTTGCGCGCTGCAGGAGAAAGGAAAGTCCTGAGACGGGTAGCCTGCCAACGAAACCCACTGTTATCCTCACCCTGTTGCGCGGAGGCGATTCACATAATCGAGCATCTTGCGTTTTTGGGCGACATATTGTGGGTCTGAGAGGCCCACCGGGGCATCTGTGTGGTCGTTCTCCAGATTGAGCGACATTTCTGCGGTGCTGTTGAAATCTGTTCCGCTTTCGGACGAAGGCATGTTAGAGAGGAGGGCGATGTGTGAGATAGCAAGGGAATCACGTTCTCTGGGGGACAGGACCGTAAGAAGGCTTTATAGATATCAGCGAGATGACCAAGCTAGGACGTAGTTGGACGGAAAGAAGTGCTTGTCTCCGTGTCTATTCATCCAAGACAAAGGGATGACGGCTAGCGGCGCATCATCTAGTGGATCACTTGGAGACGTCGCAATGGCGACACACGGCCTCGCCACACATCGAGCGCCGGGGCGATGAAACGGACTACCATAGTATGGGAACCCGCTTGACTCAATTGACAGAAGAGAAGTGCTTTGGTCCGTGTCTATTCATCCAAGAGAAAGGGGTGACAGCTAGGGACACTTCTGGCAATCATTTGAGACGGGATATCACAGAAGGCCATAGTACACGACCTCGCCACACATTGAGCGCCGGGAGACAAACACTGCTATCAAATGAATTATGATGGGGTAAGAATCCGCTTGATACAATAAAGAACAAAGGATCAGTGCTGTGTCGCATTGCCGTCATGCGCTAAGGGAATAATAGGGAGATGACGGTATTTGACGACGACTCGTCACCGGATCGACTTCTGGCATACATTGAGGCATTGGCGTGTTCAGAACTTGTCTTCTGAATCATGACGGCACGACGCCCAGTTAAGTTCGGATTGAAAGTAGACGGGAGAACAATGACCTACTTTGTTGCTCCGTCGGACGGTTGACCATTATCGTGAAGTTCACGCCCGTCGGAACGTTCTCCAAAAAAGGTCTCGGTCTCGGCTTGGTCCTGTAATAAGCGCCCTGACGGTCAGGCAGTCCAGAGTCGTCTCAGGGGAAATGTGCCCTGCCATGCCTGGATTTGTCTCCAAGCTGACGTTATACATCATTGATGAACTTCCACAGACGTCGTTCTGATAGTAGGCTCGACAGGTGTGACGGCAGTGTTGAGTCAGCAACGTAGGGCGAGGTCTGAATTGGAAAGGAGCTCATCTGGTTCACTCTACGCTCCGTTTCTTCGCAAGTCGGCCATGAGTTGTTCTGTTAGCCTTTTAGCGAATCTCACTTTATCCGCGAATCATGGTGAACGGCTTCTGCTCCTCCAGTAGGAAGTTGAAGGTTTGAAATGCTGTTCCGCCGCGTCTGCACATTTTTTATGTGATCTTGCGCAGAGTTCCTAAAGCCCGTCAACAAGAAAGAAACAAGGATAGGATAGGAAAACGGACATGACTCGCTGGTCGTGGGTAACCGGAAACCGGGAAGGTGGGCTTTGACTACATCCTCGACACATCTGTGTAGTTCTTCTCATTTGGTGAGATCAACATACTGCGTTTACGGGGGGGGTCTCGTCGTGTCGCAAAAGCGCCGATGTAGTGCCGCTTGAGAACGAACTGGAAATTATTCGGTAGCTCACTGGTGACAGCCTCGTAAGCGATATAAAGTCGAGTCAGCACGACACTCGTGGCACGCTTTCGGGAACTTGGCGGGCGGAGGAATCGTCATCACCAAGCATCACCAAGTCGATATCTTTGGGACGCTCAAGCAGCCGAACGTCAGGCGCTGTCTGACGTCTTGGTGTATGCGAGGAGTTGACCACCATCGTCTGGATTGCCGTCGACGAGCTCGACGGAGTGTACGAAATCCACCCGTTTGTCGCGGTATCTCTCAGAAGACGGAGGGCTGGAGCAGAGCGAGAATGTTCTGCTCCGACAGGGTGGCGCGTTCCTTCCGTATATCGCAAAGCCCGCGGGAATACTAGCTTCAAAAACTCCTTCTAGCGGAAAACCTGCTTCTCGATGTTAAGTCAGACGAAACTTGGCCAAGACGTACCGCAAGTTCCCTCCCTTCCCGGGCGTCGCCGCCACAGCCATTCCAGGGCGGACAAGGGTGCCTTGGTTGAGGAGCTTTCTCTCGCGCCCGCTCGCAGGTGGTGCCGTTTCTGATGTCTCGCAAATGCGCAAGGTGATACTCAATCCTGCACTCACCTTTCTCATCTGACTGCCCTCTCGCCATGGGATGTCATGCTGCTTGGAGAATGTACAACGAACGTCAGCTATCTGACAGAAGTATAAAAACAGCGCGGATATAGTACCAATCGATTGCGAGTCACGTTGGTCGAATTGAATCGCACAGCAGCAAGCGCTTTGAATTTAGAAAAAGGTCGGCCACAGGTTATTCTGCCGCAATATTCAGGCCTTCGTGTGGCCCACCTGAGAGGTAAACAACGGAGACAGGTCATTTATCTGCCTCCCACTTGGCTCCGAGAAAACGAAGTTCGAAGATGACGACAACCGCCTCTCCTCCGAGGTGTCCAGCGAAGCCCCCATCGAGCGAATCGAGCGCGACAAATCTCCCTAGTTAAAAGAGGCCTTGCAAGTACGGGATGAGATAAAATTCTGGGTCCTGCGCCAGGACGACCGTGTTCTCCTCTATGACAGTCCGCTTGTGAGATCGTGCAGCGCCAAAGCAGTGAAGAACGCGAGACTTTCGGGGGCATATACTCAACGCCGGACTCGTGCAAGTACCTAGCATCTATAGGGGGTCAATTCGTCAGCGCTCTGAGATTCGAGAACTTCGGTGAAAAGTATCTCGAGGTCCACGCGAGCGCTTGTGAGAACTTTGAAAGAGCAAGCGAAATGACGAGCCGCATTGCCTTTGTGACGATTCGTCATATACAATATCCTCAGAACGGTCTGAGAGAACCGAAATGGGTTACACGGCAGCCGGTGGGACCGTCGTTTCTATTGGTGACTGAAAGGTAAAGCTGGTCAAGGGGGTATTTAGCGGCATCGTTGAGTTTTTCGGCGTCATCCTCTGTCCCAAATCTTACAGCACAAGTAATGATCCTCTTCCGCTCGTTCCTCCTCTTCTCCGCCCTCGTTTTCGCTGCCACTCCCTCAGCAGCGCAATCTTCCGACTCTGGGACCCGTGCCACCACCAGCAGTACGTCGCCACGGTCGGCCAGCAGCACCAGTTCTACGACGACGACGACGACGACGACGCCGTCGCCTACCTCCTTTGGGATCATCACCACGACCAACTCGCAAGGCTCGACCTTCGTCACGTCCATCCCCATCACCATCCCCCTCAATACCACCTCGTCAGCAACCTCCTCGGCGCCGTATCCAACCCTTACGGGCTACCCATCATGCGGTCCGTCCACGACGTTTCCTCCTCTCCACATCCAGCAAAGCTGACTTTTTTTTTTGCCCACCTGCGTAGTCACCGACTGTCTCACATACGCGGTCGCACAGGCGAACTGCACCAGCATCACCGCCGTCAACTGCTACTGCCCTTCTCGGTATATCCTTCTTCTGATCGCGCCTTTTCCAACTGACTGACGCGTCTCGGCGAACAGGGTATTCCCCGATGCACTGTACACCTGCGTCGCGGGGAACTGCAGCACGGACGTGCCCTCGGCAGAGAACCTCGCCCAGCAATTCTGCGCGCTCGATAGCGTCACGGTCTCCTTTTCCTCCACCGCCGCGCCGTCCCCGTCCTCGCCTTCGTCCCCATCCGCCTCGGCGGCGACTTCTGCGTCCTCGACGTCGTCGAACGCTGCGTCTGCGTCGTCATGGACCTCTGATACCCGCGGGTGGGCCGCCATGGTGGCGGCTGCGTGCGGCGCTTTGTTTGGTGCCGCACTACTATAGCCCCGTTGTTAACCTCCGTGTGGCTTACTGGACGTCATACTTCTGGTGATAATTTCCTTACGATCCCCTCCCCACCCTTTCGTGATCTCTTACCGTAGGACTTCGGGATTGGGACCATCATTATTCTAGCCAATTGGACAGTAGAATGCGCACTATAACTGCTGTGGGATTCTGGCTCGGTTCCTTGGCTGTATGGACTCTTTACGAGCGAAATCGTGCAGTCGTGTTGCCATGTCGATACTCCAAAACTCTGTTACGACGAAGAATATAATATACCCTAGTAACAATTCATGACAACGGTCGCACTCCAGCACTATACATCTTCACTCATCACCGCTATCTATGTTCGATATAGTGAACCCAGATCGTCGCTGTACGTCAACTTTGAGAATTGTCCGTCTAGGGCTCAAGTGAGACACGATGACTGGCTGCGGTCTGATCATTAATGTCCCAAACAAAAGGTTCGAAGGTCAGCGTGTAACGTCAATGAGCCAGAGTGAGAATATAATCACTAAAACAGCACAGATGTTTCCACAAACCAAAATACATGATTTGAAACCGACGTGACTAAGAAAAAGGAGGTGCATGAGGTACAATATGATACACAGACCGGGATCTGAAAAGGCACTTGGACACCCGATCAACGCCAAAAAGCCCAACGCTATGTGCAATACGAAGATCGGAATTTGATACAGTGGCTTACAAAGTAACAAAAAGCTAGAAAGGTGACGAAATGTCCAATTAGCGCACGCGTGCCGGTGACGGATGGACGGGAGAACGCACATGCTTTACACTACCAATCACGTCCCCGCCAATCACGTCTCTCCGCCGACACCCACTCTCCCTGTCGCCTGTAAACACACAGGGGCCGGGCCCGTGAGTGTCGGAGAGGTACCGGTGCACGACGCCATCAATTCCCCGTCGCCATCAGCTTGCCCCGCATCGGCGACGCGCGGACGTTTTCCCGCAGCAACGCCAGATAGCGCGGCCTCCTCGGAACCGCGCTTTGAAACCCTGGCGGCTGCGGCCTCGGCAGTCGTCAATGGGGAGTACGAGCCATCCACACGCGTGCGCTTCGGTGGAGTCTTCAGAGTGCCACTCTCCGCCTCCGCGTGCGCACGAGGGTCGTGATCGCCGTGCTCGTGATCACGCTTGCGGGACGAAGGCGTGACCACGTCTGCCGTCGCTTCCACATATGCTGCCGGGTCCCCGTCAGAATAGTCCGAGTAAATGAGTTCTTCGTCGTCCTCGTCGTCCTCTTCCTCCTCTTCATATGTGGCCTCTTCGAGACGGATGGTGTTATTGCCTAATGTAGTCTGCTGCTGCGCACGTTGAGGAAATGTTTCAGGGTGTGAAGGCACGACATGCGTCGTCGTCTCGGCCGGGCGTACGGTGTCACCAACGTCACGGTGGAGCAAAGCACGCTCGCAGATCTTGCAGCTGCACGCAAACAACGGCGCATACGATTCGCGCCATACCTGACGGTGGAATGGCATTCAGTATCAAATAGTAGGACTACTCCAAATTACGTACCTCAATAAATGCTTTGAGGGAGTACGAGGGCATCTCTTGGGTTGTGGCAGGGACATAAGGTATGTCGCGGAGTAAATTGGACGGCTCAGGAGGTCCTATCTCCACGAAAAGTCTCATCCGTGGAGCCTCCTCGCGAGGAGATTCTGCCTCCCCGTCCTTCTCCCGTTTGTCGTCGCTTGGGGGAGGTGACGGGGTGGTCTGCAAGGTCGCCGTGCTCAAAACTGGGCTGGTCGTGTGCGATGCATCTGATTTGGAGCTCGAACTTGCGTCATCTGGTGGCGTGCCCGGGTCTAGATCGCTCTCGCGTGCAGGAGGAGGAAGCTGGCGCAAATCCTTGCTCCATGCCCATGCTTGTTGGAGCGCACGTAATACGTCCTCCGAGTCCATCGACGCAACGACCTTCATCGCCTCGGCACGACCTTGGCACATGATCCGCTTGATGATGTTTTGCATGGCCGGAAGAAGGATCTTGCGAAGCTGACGCTCATATACACGGTATAATTGATCCGCGAGATGGTACGTAGGCGCAGGAGGTACGCGTATTGTCGTTGGAGTAGGATGCACCTGGCCGTCAGCGACTTGGAGTGCCCATGATGCCGGATGCTCGGCAGGGGGAGGTCGAGGACGATAACCATACCAATCGTCGGCTGGGGAAAGCCAGAGTCCGTCAAGGATGCGTGTGCGGGCCCAGTCTGATTGTGCCATTTCGCGCACGCTGTGTAACTCCTCGGCCATGGCGAGAGTTTCGTAGTCGTCCGGGTCAACTTCACCGCTGGCTGCATCTTCATCGGCGCTTTCGTAGCCGTAGCCGTTCGTACGCATATCGAGTCTTTGCTGGGCAAGCGCGTGCTCCATGTGCATTCCAATACGAGTGTAGCGGCTTAACCAGAGCTTTTCTCGCGCAATCTGGATGATGTCACCGAGAGTGCCCTCACCGGACTCGATGAATGCGTCGATGCTCTGGCGCACCTCCCAGTCGAGCGAGGACCAATATGGAGATCCGCTTGCGGAAACTTCGCGATCGGGTGCGGCGACGCCCATGCGCCGCCAGAGCCATTCACTGCGACAGCTACGACATGTGGTCGCCACGGTGGGCCAAGTTTCGACGTCTTCATTTTCGACGCAACCGACTGCGGCGGCTTCGGCGGTGAAAACGTCGTAACGGGGAGGAGCCTCGCGCAAACACAAGCCGCAATAGGCGCTTTTCCGATGCTCGCGACAGGTGAGGATGGTACCCATAAATGGGACGGCGACGGCGCGTTTTGCGAGGGCAAGACCAACGTTCGTTCCAGGGCTGTTGATTCTGCAAACATAACAAGAACACTGGGTGATAATTCGAAACTGGTGGTATGGGGAGATGCGGTGTGGAGTGGATGTATTGTCGTTGCTCTGGGTGAAGGTATGCTGTGCGAGGGTCTCAAGGGGGTCTACCGCACAACAAGCATGGTTCCAAAAGCGATGCCATTCGACTGGAGACAAAGATCAGGGTGGGAGCACGCGCTAGGACGCGATTGTAGCTCACGCGCAGAGCCCCAAGAAGGACAGACTGTCATCAACTTCTCGAGGGCAAACGCGTCCCGAAAGACGGTATAGACGATACGGTGTGGCCAACTGTCACTGAGCTCCCATGTGGCTGGACAGTGGCTAGAAGTAGAGACGTCTAGGATATAGTGTGTGGCGATGAGCCTGAAGAGAGATATTTGGAAAAACAAGGATCGAGGAGAAGATATGAACAGACCTGACGATCTCAGGAGGTAATTGGGACCAGGGCCTGAGGCCAGTCGAGGATTTACCCTTGTTTAACGTTGTATCGAGCATTGGCTTGTCACGGAGGAGCGCGACGTTGGTCACGACCTCGTTCATCTCATGACATCCATCGTGGCCACTCCTTTCTCCGATTACGTCGCCGTTTCAATTTCAGCCACAACCTTATCTAATTACTGTCGCATAGATCCTGTATGGCGTGCTCCGTAAAAACGCTTGTAGCCATCGGATGTCCGCCTCTCGGTTGATCTCCAATACATGTCCCTCTACATTCGTGACCGGTTCGTTCAACGAAATGTACCCTCGTTCTTGCAGTGTCGCCAGCACTTCCAATAGCCATGACGGTCGCACTCCGTCTTTTCTTCCGCTCAGCGCCGCATTTCCAACCTCCTCAAACTCGTTCCGGTCCAAACCACCAACATATGCTCCGACCTTGCAATATCCTAGCAACTGCGATGTTTTCCCACGAGAGCCGGGTGGCTGCGAGGGCACGGTCGGCGTGTGTGACTCTCGGTGTGGCGGCGCGGTCCCATGGCGCGAGGCTGGTCTCGACGGCGCTTTAGGTGTCGGCGTCGGTAGCCGCGTTATCGTGCCAGCTGGGTCGATATAGATGAGCGCCCACTGGTATTTTCCTTCCTGGTGCACAGAGTGTGTCTCGATGTATAGAGCGTTGCAGTCGAACTTAAAGGACTGTGTGCTGAATGTATCCTGTGTATCTAGTATTCAGCCCTGACTGGGCCAAAGGGTGTGTGCAAGAGCAAGGAAAGATAATGACGACCACTCACCATGACACGGGAATAATGACGATTCAAAGTTAAAAGGTCAGGCACAGGATTGAGGAGAGAGTTGGTGAGAGACAGAGGTCGAGTGGATGGCGACAGACGATTGGTAAACCAAATCGGTTAATTTATTGTTCGGGGAGGGAGTCACACCATGCGCCCCCAACGAACATGCTTCACAGCAGGTGGTGGAGCAGTAGTGGAGCAGATTCTGATAAGCATTCCCTTTTTTGACACAACCGGCCATGAGGCGTCACCGGTTAGAGTGATCCGTGCGCCCCCCACAATGTGCTTCCCTATGCCCGCGCCCTTGAATATAAACACGTGCACCTCTGAGTGACGTCAATCCCCTTGCACACATCCGCGATCTGCCCGATGTTTAAATCTTGAAAAAGGCGTCCTAGTGCAACCCAACTCGCTCGATCCACCTTCATTTCATTCCTTCTTGTTTGCTGGGTTGGCGATGATCTTATGCTTCTTTTTTTTCCCATCGATTAGTACCTCGCGCGTCAGCGAATAACCCTCATGAAGCACTTCACATCTCCACATACACTTTGAAATTTTGAGATCATGCTTCTACCTATTTACCTCTGGATAGAATTTGTTCCATTTTTTTTTTTTGAACCTTCCTTTGTTCCAGTTCCATTGACGATAATTGTATACCCGCCGAGTGCGACAACGCAGAATCTGGTTCACAATATCGGGCATGTCTCGGATCAAAGCCGGATAACGTGGGCAAAGGCACACTGCAAGAATACTGTTACGGCACTTAGTCGTCCTCTGTTGTTCAATAATCCTGAACACGGAACGTTTCCCGCCCCAGCTTCATTCCCAAGAACACTTGCAATCCTGCATATGTCTATATTGTACCTCAGAAGACCCCCTCTCGGACGTTTTCGAACAGATTTGACTCGACATCCTATACATCCACCACCTCATTACCACCGAGTGAATCTCCACATCAGCGTCACCAAAGGAGGTATCGATTCCTCGGAAAGTGAATTCAGAGCACCCTGTTTTCGTTGACGAGACCGAAGCACGACAGCGATGTCATCTATTAATAATTTGAACCATTTAGGTTTCCCCGACTCGAGTGAGACTCCACGGTTTCTTTATGTGACCTGACACGACTAAGGCCGTAGCCGGGAGCTCAAAGTTTCGTCATCGTGCCTTCGTCCGGTTCGCGCCGCTGGCCTTCTACACCAGTCTCGCTGATCTGTGGCGCTTTCCCGCTGCGATCCGGTGGCGTGCCAATTATCATTCTCCGAGTTCGTGGCAACCCACCGTTCCTTTATTGACCTCCCACGGGGCCGGCGAAACACATACTAATCCCACGTTCGTTGGCCGTGATCACTAACTGTTCCTGGGAGTGCGTGTGATGAAGACGAACACTACACGGCTGCTTCAGCAATCGTGGTGCGACTCTCGCCCTCATTGATAGCGCCCTCAAGCGAGCAGCATCAGCCCAGCCCCTCCGCTGCACGTTTCTGTTCAGCAAGGCGAAGCGCGGTTCGACCCTGATCAATCTCGGCTTGCTTATTCCAGTCGTTCTCAGTGCTTGACCTCACCTCGGACACGCATCCATATTTCTAGAAATCAAGTATCACGAACCTGAGCCCAACAAGGGCTTGTGCCTTTTTTTTTTTTTTTCAAGCGGCGGCATTTGGCGTAATGTCCATCGTGGCCCTCTCTCTTCTCCAACCACGCGATTCCTTTATGTTCACTAGCCGGTCTACCGCTGCCCCTGTCCCTGGTCATGCAAATGAGAGCAAGAGTGGAAGTGAAGTGGCTTGTTTTGGTAAGCCTTTGTCGTCCTACCGGGGATTGGATGGCAGCGTAGCAGATGCTCTTGGCTCCCTACGCCGCCTTCGTTGTTTCTCTCATATCGGTCTCCGTGGTGAATATTTTCCCGGGTCCGTGTTTCTTTATTCACAGTGATCTATTCTCCGATTAGCCGGGTTC
Organism: Lactarius pseudohatsudake; assembly: GCA_021525015.1. NCBI lineage: Eukaryota > Fungi > Basidiomycota > Agaricomycetes > Russulales > Russulaceae > Lactarius > Lactarius pseudohatsudake. The sequence goes on along the minus strand of JAKELH010000059.1, from coordinate 89,977 downwards.
GTACTGGCAACACCCAGAGAGAGAGAGAGGGACTCGCCGTGCTCGTCGTACACTTTATTCGTGTTTGAGAAGGAATTTCTTGTGTGATTCCCATCAATTAATTCTTACGTCCTTATCGCAGTACGATCATTTCGGTCACCTTTACGGCGCTCTACTCATTCTCGGTTATGTCTTCGTCGCACTCGGCGCAGGCCTTACCTATAGCTCTCGTTCGTGCGTTATGCTTCCGGATATATAACCTCACGTGTGCGGTGCGCCGCTAGATGAAGACAAATTTCAAGTTGCGTCATCCCTCTCGTCTTCTTTACTTTCGTATACACCTCGAAGTTCTATTCGAGGTGGAAGCTCGTCCTATCGCATGTATTGAATTATGACCCCCAGGACCTGTTTACGGTCCCTCCGTAGTGACAATACCATAGCCTTGCGCAGCTATAACACCAATGGCGTCATCATTACCACCTTACCCACCACGGCGATAGTGTCGCGCTCCCCCCGCTGCCGCATGCACCACAAGCAGGGGGACGTGCCTGTCATTGTAACGCAACGCGAACTGAGGTTTGAGCTTAGCGACGAGGAGCGATCCGTCGGCCCTCGGTCTTCTTTTCTGCATTTCTAGGAACCTCAATGATACCCCCGCTGTCTCAACGCCACGGACCGGACGCAAATAAACCAATCGCCCTTTGTGTACCAGCAAAGACTGTCAAACCCTCATAGTTCTACTACTGCTATATTTTTTTCGTCTGAATATACGCACTTCGATTTGCGACTTTGTTTCATTTCATGCTGACCGAAAGCACTTGTTTTCTTCTTTGGACAGTCACCTACGCACGGCTCGCAGCATTCGGTTTTGAGAAATAAATCAAGTTGAGCACCGAAACGACCCTCTGTACGACCTACTCAGCCACCTACAAGTTAGTTCTTGTTCGGACTTTTCAAAGTTTGAATTTACTTTCGACAAGGCGTGCCAGTGTACGCTGCTGCCCGACTACAGTACCGCGTTTCGGTACAAATCGAGTTAGTGCTTCCGCGATGATCAGATGCATTTGGCTACGGTTCTTCCCTCCAATGCTGACGCATTCTCACGGTCTTCGTTCTTCTTTCTGCTTCGTTCTTCTTTCACATGCGCTTGGGTAATGGTCCTGCTCTCTTGCTCTTGCGCTATCATGGTCGCGATATGGCGTCTTATGATGCATATATGATGTTTTTTTGCAGAAAAGTGTTGCATATCTCAATACGGACTCACTATTTGCCGGCGAGTTTTTTGAGGGTGCACCATGAGGTACAGAATCTATGGTGGCGCCTCGGCTACTAGCAGACTCTCGTAGAAACACCACTATTTATTCCGGTGCCTCAATACTTATGGCTGTAAAAGAGCGGTGGTGTGTGACAGATGTATTAAAGTGTGCTATATAATCAGTTCTCCATCCCCAGACGGCTCCTAGTCACCCCTCTATGAGCTACCTTTGACCACCGCACCGTCTGTTTTCCCATGATCCCCGGGCCCTCCTAGTCCCGCATCATTTTTACCGTCACCCGGAGTAGGCAGCGGGGGAGGGGCGCCGCCGAGCGTCGCTGCAACGCTGGCCCACAGCGGGCCGCTCAGAGCATTCGCCTGGGCTTGACGGTCTGCCTCGATGAGAGCATCGAACTCGCCCTTATGCTCGCGGATGTACTTCTGCTCCTCCCGGTAGAAGTTCTGGGCCTCGCGGCGCTTGGCCTCGAGGTACGTCAAGGGAAGCGGAGATGCGTGCTATAATTTTAGGTTCGTGAGCAACGTGAGCGGGAATGGGTGGATAGATACAGTGGAAGGACGAGAGTGCTGACCTTCTCTGAGTTGCTGGAGAAGAGAGAACTGACGGTGAAGCCGCCGCTGCTCAAACCCTGCCAAAATGTTATTACCCCACATGTACACAACCAACGGTGCTTCTGTTCACCTTTCCGCCTCCTCGAGCCTTCCACTCTTCGACGAAGGCTCTTTTGCTTTCCGCCTCCTTCTCAGCGTACTCAAGCGGGATGTGCTTGCCCTCGTATGCCTTAAGGATCGCGCGCACGTCCGGTGGTTTGTATATGCCGATAGCTACCGTCCCGGCGTTGTCAGTTCAGAAAGGAAGAGCGGTCGAGCAGGTCTCACATTCGAGGAAGGGTATGAATTCGATGAGCCCTTTGTCCCCAGCCTCGCCCTTCCATGGTTTCAAAATAATGGCATTTTCTGGGTTGGCCACCACATGCTCAGGATGCGTGTCGAGCTGTACGCATACAGAGGCGTCAACCTAGAAAATATAATGCGTAAATATCTGGGTACGCACTAAGATGACACGCTCAAGCGGCCGGTTGAGGTATGATAAATCCTTCACTGGACCGCTCTCGGAACTGCGCGTGGACTCGCGGAAGAGCTTGTACATGATAAAGAAGTTGTACGGATCCAGCTTTTCGATAACTGGCAGCGCGGTCTGTGACATGTTTTTGTTTTCAGTGAGCAGAAAGTTTTTTAAATGAAATGAGTCTGTGTCGTACGTAGTGGTGTTGCGTCGTGAAGATGACAATTTCATAGAATTGGGAGAGATACGCGAGGAAATAGTCAACACCCGGACGTTTGGCTGTACGCCAGCCATGTTGACGCTGAAAGAAGTTGTTAGTGTGATTGGAAGGGGAAAATGGAAGAGGGGCTGGATTAAGAATGAAGGTCGTGACGATTACTCACGTCCCAAGTACTTGTTACCAATAAGTCATCGATAGATAGCAACAAAGTATAAGGCTTTTGGTGAGGGGCCGGAAGCATAGGCGGGAGGAGTTCCTGCCAGATCGGTTTTGAGAAGTACTAGTAAGCAAGATCAGAGGAGGCAACTCGTCATCGCGATAACAGGGAGCATACGTCGAACATTGACGAGAGACGGCCAGATGTACGACCCCATCGTGAATCTGGAACCGCTTCCCCTCTCTATATGAAGGTAAATATTGCGGTACACAAGAGGAGTATTGCGTGTCAGCGTACGCACCGACTTCCTCTCCACGAGTTCTTCCTCAGACCACTCACGCCCAAGGTAGACCCCCCCAGCGAGCAATCCGATGGCAAAGAGGCCAAAACTGACGCGACCCAACTGTTTACGGCGTCGCTCTATGCTAGACAAACTATCTTTGGAAGATTTGGCACCCGTGCGCTCTTGTTCTGCGCCCGGTTCCGGAGGGGCGAAGTCGAGTGAAAGCGTTGCTGGCGGAGTAGGGAGAGGGGTCTGGGGAGCACTTGGCTCGGACACGTTCAATCGATCAACGGTGGAGGAAGGATGGGGCGAGGGGGCATGTGTATGGGCGTTGTCGGGCTGCGAAGATCCAGGAGTCGCGGCTTTCGCACCATGCGCTGTCTTTTTGGTGTGCTTTGACCCAGGCTTCGCAGAGAACGAGCGAGCTATATGAGACGAAGACGAAGCGGTTGCCACGCGGCGAGCGGTGCGGGCGAGGAGAACCGAATGCATCGAGTGAGCAACGAAAGCGAACACCCGAACCAAAAACGTCGCGCAACGGAAACAAACACTCTATTCACCGGCTACTCGGGCCGAAACCTTCACCAAGTGACATCGTCACGGTCTACTCAGGCTCTATAGAAACCTTCGTGCAAGTTCGTACATAGGTAAATGTAAATTTAGGTGCCTCAAACATCCAAGCTTACAGAAGTATCCGCAGCGTCGTATACTACACTCCTCTGACTGTAGATTTATTGCAGCTGGTTACCCCGGATACGGGGCGGATGAAGGAAGCAGGGCGACTTCCCCGCTTTTTTCATCTGCCCTCTTGTGACTCCTGTCACATCTCACAATCGAGAACGGGAAAAGAAACATCAGAAACAAGTCGCAATTTCGTCGTATCCTTTTGATGAAGATTCGAGCTCGCAAACCAAAAAGGATCTTGAGAGCCAGAAGGAAAATAACGCTAGGGGCCATCCCATCGTGAGTGTGGGTGGAGCTTCATGCCGATGCTTCACCAACACCAAGGCCTCGCTCGCGATAGGTTTCTTGCGTTGTTCGGCTTCTTTTACCATCTGGGACTCAGTTCGGAGGCTCGCCTCGTGTCGGACGCGAGCCAAATCCTGAATGCGTTCCAGGCGCTTTTGCCTAGGGATTGCAGTTTCTTCGTGCGTAAGATCACGTGCGATCGTCTCGACGATCCTTTTCACTAGGTAAGCTGGCTTTTCTTCCATATGAGGAAGAACGGTGACATCCGTAGACTAGCCAGCGTGGGCCCGATGGGCTAGCAGCGCGTCGTGGAGGCACTCGCCTCATTGGTCCCGTGTCTGCGGCGCCGTCATCTTGGCCCATAGAACTTCTCGAGCCTTCCGTTTGTCTGAGGGTGGTATGACGGTTTTGGATCCCGAAGCGGCGCAGAACATCGCAGCGTCTTGGCGACGGCGTCGTTGGACCTCTCCGGGATCGCAAAGACGATCGTCCAGTCCATCCTGAGAGGTAGTAAGTGGTAATTGCCTTTGCGCATCTTCGGCAGCAGTCCTACGAAATCGAAAGCCCAAGCATCTCCAGCATCGCTCGGGGATAGGATGGGAAGGCTGCGTCGCAACCGGCTCTCGTTGCGCGAACTGACATTGGTCACAGATGCGAAGGGTACGTTCGACTATTCCTTGCGCGAAAGGAATGTTGACCCGCGTTTTCAGCGCAGCGCCATGAACTCGCCGTATGGCCTCCTTGACCGCTTCCTGCGTGATGGGAACGTCGACGTCGATCTCCTCTCCCCAGCGGTTATGGTCCTTTTTGCGGAGAGTGTCGCCTCTCAACAGGTACGACCCATTTCCGACTGTCGCTGAACCTCCTCCTTGCTGCATCTTTTGTACTCGGCGAACGTCTGGAAGACGGCGCTGTGATCTCGTTCATCCCCCAAAGGGTCCATCGGGGCAGCAAAAAGCAGCTATAAGGTCTCGGAGTTAGGTACGTCCGCATGTCCCTTCCTTCGTGAGAGGGCGTTGGCCACCAGCCGATACTTTCCAGGCCTATAGATGATTCCACATCGAAGTGGGAAATATCGTCAACGAAGCGTGCAAGACGTCAACTCTTTTGCAGGGTGTAAACGATTGCGAGCATCTCGCGTTCTTGCGCCGAATATCTTTGTTATGTACGTATCATGCGTCGCGATTCGAAGGTGATAGGCGGTGAGTCCTTTTCCTTTGAAGCGTTCTTTTTGCTCACCAGCTCCTATCCCCTCCTTCGGCGCAGCAAACGGATTTGTTGAAGCACCGCGCCAAGACAGTTTCCCGAGGCGTCAGTGTCTATGACGAAAAGGCGCCAGGAGTGGGGCGAATAAGTCAGCCGAGGAAAGCGCTGGTCTATCGCAGACTCACAGTCCTCCGTCCAGAGAATGGGGGGTCTTCTCTTCGGACTGCCCTCCAGAAACTTGTACTACAAGGGACCGGCCGTGAAGTTCCGAATGAATTGTCGGTAGTAGACCGCAATGTTCAAGAACCTGCGTACACTGGCCGCTTCAAGATGGCGTCGATCTTCTCGGGGAGACCGTCGCCTGAAGCGATATGACCAAGGTATAGTATTGACCAACGACCCCCCCACTCGCATTTCTTCTCGTTCAGGACTAAACCGTACCTTCCGATGCGCGGATGATGTCTAGGACATTTTTGACGTGGTCTTCCGCTGTCTTCGAGAACACAATGACGTTGTCAAAATACACCATGGCCATCGGTCGATATATTCACGCAAGAAATAGTTGAACGTACCGTTCGCGCCCGTGATCAATGTCGGTTCGCGCAACGAGCCGGTTGCGACGCAGCCTCTCCACCTATCCCCCGAGTCGATGCCGGAAACGCTTGGGCTTTCGATTTCGTAGGACCGCTGCCGAAGATGCTCAAAGGCAATTACCACTTACTACCTCGGGACGGACTAGACAATCGCCTTTGCGATCCCACAGAGGTCCAGTGACGCCGTCGCCATGATGCTGCAATATGTTCTCCTAGGGAGAGCTGATGAGCGTCCTTACGGACAATGACGAGGGATTCCTCTCTTACCCCCTGCAGAATGTTTGACCAAAGTATAACAGAGGAAGCGGCGAGAGAGAACTCTGACCCTCGCATCAAAATTGCGGGTTAATATACAGGACTACTGCCCGCTTGCGCGTCGTCTACAATACTTCAATCTCGAACACGGAATACCTCGAAATATACAGTGTTTGGTGTCATTTGCGAGTCACAAGATAACATAACAGTGCTCTCCTATATTTGATCCCCGACCGGACCGTGCGAATATTCACCATATGCTTCGGCTATTACCGAGATCGGACAACCTCCAAGTTCCAACTGAGCGCCTTTGGTTCCATTGGTAGTAATCCATAATTCTCTACAACGGCTTCTCACTTTTGGCCATCTACGAGCTGCTGCTTTCTTGGTTCCTCCGAATTGTTGGCGAAGGATTCTGGGTCTGAGTTAGAGTTCGCCAACTCAGCTCATTTCTTCTTCTTCTTCTTCTTCGTTTCTGGAATGCCCCACTCATCATCCGCAACCTTTGGGGTCTGTTGTTCTTCGGCCGCCTGTTCAATATTCTCCCCTTGTGATTTTGTAGTTGGCGTTCCCTATGGTCACGTGTCTCATCAGTCGCACGCGTCTCAATCTACGGCCTGAACCTACAAAATTCCAACCAGGACTCCAACCATTTTCTCCCTCAATGGGTTCTGTCACGGCGGTCTTTGGTATGTCGCCTTCTGAAGGGCAGGCGGTCGCTTGTATTGGCAATTTTTCAGTTGCCTCAGGCGTTGGGCTTGCTGGTGCGACTTCGTTACCCGCGGCAGGAACGGTCCCAACTTGCCGCATCGCCTCCACGCGGCGTGAGATTTCAGCTGCGCTCACTCCGAATAGAATTGCCTTGCTGCGGATGTCTTCCCGTACGTTAGCGACGAGCACTACATCCTCAATATTCATTCCACGGGCTTCGTCCAGGTTAAGGGGCGCTGTCCTTTCGCACAGCGCAGTTAATGCGGGAACAACCCAATGATCCACTGTGTATGTTCGAGCGAGGACGAGCCGATCGTATGATGTCGGTGGATTAATCGACCTCAATGCCAACTTGCGGAGTGAAACGAAGCCCCAGCGCGTGGACAGGTGCAGAACCGATATCCATTGTTCGTATGAAAGATCGTGACCTTCAAAATTTCTAGTAGATGCGTATGCCTCGATAAACAGAATACAGGAGATAACTCACTCGGGATATAAGACAGAGAGAAAGCCATCGAAATCCTTGCGTTCGACATCTCCTAGCGACACAATGGTTGATGAAGCCTCGTGGTCACGAACGCCGAGATGGGCAAATCGGGAGGAGAAGTACACAGAGTCGCGAGAGAAGAAATAGCGGTGAACACAGTAGAGAATACCATCGACCTGGGACTTGTCAGTACATTGGGGGGATATGTGATGTAAGACGACGGACCAAAAATGTGACATTGCCATCCTTGAAGAAGTATTTGCTATGTCGAAGGTAGTCGTTGCTTTGCAGGCGTTCGCTATCTGGTGTCTCACTTCCACACGTCTCCACCCCTAGAAAGCTCGCAGGTCTTGCTGCGGACTCAGTAGTATGAGTCCTCAATGCTTCAGGGGTAATTGGAGATTTCGTGTTTGGATCTGAGAGTAAAGACTCAATCGGAACAACGGAGGAAGGACCTCCATTCGATACGACAGGAGAGATCTTCGCTTCGTTCCACCCCCAGGAAACTGTATGAGGTGCCATCACAGCAGAGTTATCTGTCAGTGATCCTAATCAGAGCATTTTTATATGGCATCGGTGAGCGCCCGTAGGAAATTTTTAGTTGGGTTTCCCAGTCACAGCGGCCTGTGAGGCTCCATGAGAGATTTTGCCTGTTCGGGATCGGTATACTTGCTGCGGCCCTAGTAGAGCCCATGGCGTTGTGGCAGACGGGAAGGACCTTCCCGATTCGATGCTCCGCCCTTAATCACGTGTGCTTTCCCACACACCTTCGTGAGGATATAAAAGGCAGTTGTGTGTGGGAAATAACACGTGATCAAGGGCCCAGTCCAGTCAACTCGCCTATTTTCTTTCCTCTTTGGACGGATTTGACCTTGGATTTCGCTTCGTTTCGCTGCTTTTATTTATCTTTAAAGAATCCCTCTTACTACTTCTAAATTGGAATACAATCTCGTGCCAGGATCTTTTTCAACAACCCCACTTTTATTGTGGCGATGTTGGCTAGTGGAGACGCGGTTGGGACGGGCATGTGTCGGGAGTAAGTCGGGCACGTTTTCTTCACGCTGGAACATAGATCAGGGAGTAGCGCTGTAAGCCAGCGAGCAAGTCAGCTCGTGTGACCATGAGTCTCGCCTGAGGCTTCTCCCCACACCAAGCCTACATCTCCACTGCGCCTGACATTCTTCGAGATTGCTCTCGCTTATACGTAGGGCGCCCAGAGCCACGACAGGGACCTTGTATGGTCCTCAGGCCCTTATTACTGTAAGACAACAACTTACAAGACGGCACTCGGATCACACGTGCAACGCTTGGCAATGCACGACACTGGTCAGACTACTGGGGACATGCACTTTCAGAGGAAGACAAAAAAACCAAGCAGATCATATACAGTAAGTATCCAACAGGTTCTGTCCCCCAAGGCGCATAGCGCATATATACGATATTGTTTTGTAAAAAGCGATTTCGTAGCGTCCGGGTCGCTTCACTGTGTCACACTGGTAGGCGAACTAGAGTAATCCTGGGTCCAGGCTGCTGGCACATTACCATGACAATTTGAATGCACGGATGCTTAAGCTGCCTTTCAAGCGGACTCGTGACCAGTTCATTTCAGAACGAGGATGTCGTGTCACATGCGCGTAACTCAGTTATGTCCACCTCGAGCCTCTCCTCTTCCACCACCTTCGCCTTCTATTCCTCGGCCATTTCTGCATTGGCTATGGCTTCGGGCTCTCATCTTTTTATCGGCATTCGCGGCAGCAACCTCCGTGTCGGCCTCTTGCCAGGCATGGCTCCCATCGTGAACAGTCTTGTTGACATTTCCTCGGCCTGGGCGCTGGGCGTTGCTCTCGTTTCGCATGACCCTTCTTCTAACTCTCGCGTTCCTTTTGTTCGCACGGTAAACGTAGCACCAACCTTCTCCAGGCGCTCCTGCGGTATGTCCTCCACGACGTGGGGCTGTTCCACTCCTTGCATAGCGTCATCTCCCAGTGATTCCGTCGAAACTTCATTTGACTGCAAGAACTGTCATTCCCATTGCATATCAGGTCAGCTCGAAGCTCACCGAACGTTCACTTCCATCAATGTCACCCTCCTTCGCGGACCTCTGTTGCGGACCCGAAGGTCCCATCGTTTTTACATCCTCTTCCTCCACATTTGGGTCGACACCTGAGGCCATCGTTGAATCTGGTTCTTTCCCAGTGGTCCCACTATTTGGGCCATCCCAATAAGTCTCGTTACCCATGGGACGGTTCGATTGACCAGCCTGCGCCACTTCGACGTGGCGGGGTATATCGGCCGCGTCGACTCGAAGCGCACCGCCATGGATCTCCTCCCGCGCCGTCGCCACCAGTATCACATCTTCCAAGCTCATCTTCCGGGCTTCATCCAGGCTAAGGGGTAGTGTTCTCTCGCACAGTGCGGTCAGGGAAGGGAGTACCCAATGGTCGACTGAATAAGTGCGCGCAAGCACGAGTTGATCGTGAGGTGTGGGAGGTGCAATAGACTTCAAGGCGAGTTTGCGAAGAGAGGTAAAGCCCCAACGCGTAGACAGGTGTAGCACTGATTTCCATTGTTCGTATCTCAGTTCGTGCGCTTCGAAATTCCTGTAAAGAATAACAAGTCACAATAACCGACGGATAGGCACGAGGATCCAACAAAGCTCACGCAGGATATAAGACAGAGAGGAGGGCCTCGAAATCGGTGCGTTCGATGTCGCCCATTGTAATGATAGTGGGCAGAGGTTCGTGGTCACGTATACCGAGTTGGGCAAATCGTGTAGAGAAGTAGACGGAATCGCGAGAGAAGAAGTATCGATGGACGCAGTACAGCGTACCACCAACCTGGGGGCTGATCAGTAAGTTGGATATGCAAACTACAGAAGGCCAGCCACGCACCATAAATCTGACATTTCCATCCTTGAAAAAATACGCATCGTGCCTTATGAACGAATCACCAGGTAGTGTTACGTGCCCGCCTCCCGGTGTCTTTGTTCCTTCTGAACGTCCAAGGGGGCTCGAGTGCTTGGCTCCAAGGTCAACGCTAGGGAGCCCTGAGGCTTCGGAGGCAGTTGGAGACATCTGCGACTGATTCGGGTCTGAATCTGAGAACGTGGAGTCGAATGAGACGATGGAGGCGGCACTTGACAGAACTGGTAATATGGGAATTTCGTTGGAGACGACGCAAGGTGCAATCAAGAGAAAAATATTGTATGACGCCGGTCTGTACTTATAGTGGTTACGTGGCCGGGATCCCTAAAAAAACGGCGCCCGGGATCCATACAGCGATTGAGGTCAATGCAAGAACAGAGTAAGGACAGTTACCACGATCACACCTGCGTCACTCCTCCCCGGGCCTCCCCTCCCACGCCACGATTCGTTGTACTTGCCTGTCATTGCTCTAGTTTCATCTGGCGCTAAGGCCTGGGAGTTTATTCGAAGTGGCTTTGGAACAATAGCTCCTTGACCTCTACAGTCATTCATGGCTCAATGGAACATCGGGGTCAATGGACCAAACGACTCTGATGACCACATTTTTGGTCAAATCACTTCGGACTTTTTGTAATACACAATGTATAGTACTCATGTATGTCCCTTCAAAAAATTATAGAGGTACAATGAGCAGATGTTGCAGTAGACTTGTTTCTCGTAATTTTCAGCAAAAACTAAAATTTGATGAGCGAACACAAATGAGAAATGCTTGGGTTTTTGCAAACTTTTTGTGGCCATATACAAAGTACATGCTATATAATGAACTCCAGATAATTATTTCAGAGGTAGCAATGCGCAATTGCAGGGTATTCACAAAAGAACGCTGAACAGGTCAATTCTGTGCTACATCATGCCGGCCACCAAATCGGGAACTCAGGGACCAAAAGTGATGCGAGCCAATGACAGCAATTGTTGCCTCTCCCAATTTGGAAACTGTCCGTTGGTCCATTGACCCAGTTGCAGCTGATAAGGACTTTTCGCACTGATTCCTCCATTTCATTGTTCAACATCTTCCGATAACAGTTCTGAAGTCCTCACTGGGTAGCTTACATGCATAACTAAAATACTGTCATTTTAAATTGACTGATGATCCACTATAACAAGCTCCCGAGGGTCAAAAAGATTTGAGTGGTCCAAAGAGCCATGAATGACTGTACTACGGAACGATTACTGCCGAAGAAATCTAATACGGCTCAGAGCCACCATCTAACATTTTACAGGAGATGCGTCGTGATTCAGAGACACCATTGCAGATTGACCAAGCTATCAGTAAATGCAACGCCAATGTGCCCGAATTACTCACAGTAACTGGCGCTTTGCCATCCGTAGGGTTGACACACTTTTTTTATAGCACGCTCTGCGCTTGGAGAACAAATCTCTACTGGGTGCCTTGGTCGCAGTCAAAACGTCTGTGTTGAGGTTTCGTGGGTGCTCGTAGAGGATCCCGAGACGAAGAGGCCTTCTTGCCCTGCCGGCGGTTTCTGCTCCTAGACCCAGAATGGTTTTGGAACTCGCTCGCCCTCACGTTTCGGTAAGTTACTGCTTGCGCCAGCCCCGCTGCGTTTTCGACTCATTGTATGGCGTTCTCTTCTGGTGACTTGGCTACAATCTTGCCTTCTGGCTGTCGTTTCACCTAAGCCAGAGATTTTCTGTTGGCATCTTGAGACCGACTGAATCTGGACTCACGAAGTACTTGCCACCGCGGTTCTGGGTTCCATCCTCTCGTTTCGCATCCACAGGTGACGCAGTCATCGTGGAACTATTTCCTTTTTTGGCAGCTCTGTCTTCTGGACTAGCGCGGGAGGCGTTGTCGCCCTCATCATGAGGGACTTTGCCGATCAGTGTAGATTCAATCTCTGGTCGCGTGGACCCAAAGGACGTGACTGCGAACGTCCTCACGTACGGCCGCCATGAGAACGACGTCCCCAATACGCATCTGACAGGCCTCTGTCGGGCTGAGAGGCTCAGCTCTCTCTCAAGGTACAGTCAAGGCCGGCAGTGCTCATTGATGGACTTCATAGGTACGCGCAAGCATGAACCCATAGCAAGCATGAACCCATAGTGTGGCGTCGGAGGATCGATGGACTTCATGACCAGCTTGCGGAAGGAAGCGAAACCGTGGACAAATGAAACACTGGTTGATACGGGCAGTTGTGTTCTACACTTTGATAACCCGACAGGTGGAAGGCGACGTAAGAAACTCACTTAGGATAGATTACGGAGGAGGGTCTTCGCGTTCGACGTCTCCTTGTGACACGGCAGGAGTAAGAGCTTCGTGAGTTACGGGTGCCGCGTCGGGCAAGTCGGGTGGAGAACAGCGAGAAAAGAAGAAGCGACGGACGCGAATCAACCTGCGCGATGCTAGTCACAGAAATTCGCGTGTCGGCGGGTGTCAAGGTCGCACTCGGTTCGCCCGTCGAGGAGTTCACGGAATTAGTCCTAGCCTACGCCATAATCTCGAGGACTTTTGGGGGCTGGACGTTGGACAGTATGGGATGGAGGGTGAGCTCGAAGACATAGGTGACGTGGCAGGTGCATTGTGTCGAGCGGTTGTGAGCTGTACGGCACGAGTCGAATACATCGAGTGCAGTGAGTAATGAAAGTTGAAGCGAAAGCGAAAGAAACAGTATTTACCGGCTGCTCGGGCCGAGACGAGACACAGCAAGATATCCGAGTGATATCCGTCTGCATGTGTAACTCGAACATCAAGAATAACATCATCGTCTCAGGGATCTGAAATCTTTGTACAAACATGTACTGTACATAGGTAAACTCAGGAAGACGCCAGTGGAGCCGAGCTACTATCAATGGGAAGTTCCCGGCCCCTTGCTCGGCTTCGCGTGTCCTCCACCCTTGCTTCCACCTCTCTCGGTCTATGGCATGAACAACTCCGCGCACAACCTATACCTTCACCTGAAGCGCCTATTCATTGGTTCTACCTTTGGGAGAAGCTTTGGGATCTGCCGGTGTTGTTCTTCATTCGTCTGTTCGGTATTCCCTCCTTGTGGTTTCTTAGCGTCTCCTGCCTATAGCCACAGAGTCTCATCAATCACATGCGTCTCATCTGCTGCCCGAACTTACCACGGTCTTTTTACCATTGTTACTTCGCACTTCTAAACCGGGGCTGGTCGCATTCAGCGTCAAACCTGGCCCCACTGGAAGTTCAGTACTAGCCCAAGTGGGGCTCGCTGGTGGGACTTCGTTATCCGCGTCAGGAATGGGCGCCCCAACTTGCATCGCCTCTACGTGGCGTGAGATTTCGGCTGCGCTCACTCCGGATCGAATCGACTTGCTACGGATGTCTTCCCGTACGCTGGCCACAAGCACGACATCCTCCATACTCATTCCACGGGCTTCGTCCAGGCTAAGAGGCGCTTTCCTTTCACACAACGCAGTTAAAGCGGGGAGGATCCAATCGTCCACCGCGTATGTGCGGGCGAGGACGAGCCGATCGTATGATGTCGGTGGGTTAATCGACCTCAATGCCAACTTGCGAAGTGAAGCGAAGCCCCAGCGTGTGGACAGGTGGAGAACCGATCTCCATTGTTCGTATGACAGGTCGCGCTCTTCAAAATTTCTAGCAGATGTACAAACATTGATAAACAGAAAACGGGAGAAGGTAGTACTGAGAACTCACTCGGGATATAACACAGAGAGAAAGGCTTCGAAGTCCTTGCGTTCGATATCCCCTAGCGATACGGTGGTCGAGGAAGCCTCGTGGTCACGAACGCCAAGCTGGGCAAATCGAGTGGAGAAGTACACGGAGTCGCGAGAGAAGAAATAGCGGTGAACACAGTAGAGAATACCATCGACCTGGGACTTGTCAGTACATCGGGGGGTATGTGATGTAAGACGACGGACCAAGAATGTGACATTGCCATCCTTGAAGAAGTATTTTCCATGTCGTAGGAAAGAGTCCTCGCTTCGCCGACGTGAGCCATCTGGTGTCTCACTCTCGGCAATCCCAAGGCCCACCCCTAGAAAGCTCGTAGGTCTGGCTGCAGGCTCAGCAGTACGAGGCCTCGAAGCTTCAGGGATAGCCGGAGATTTCATGTATGGATCTGAGAGTAAAGATTCGAAGGGAACAATGGAGAGAGTAGCCGGACTCGATGCGCCAGGAGAGCTCTTCGTTTCGTTCCACCCCCAGGAGACTATATGAGGTGCCATCACAGTGGAGTTATCTGTTAGCGATCCTAATCAATGGGCGTTTTATATAGCATCGTTCGGCGCCCATGTTACTACGTCTTTACACATGAGGGACCTTCGTGTTGACCTTCGAACCTTCTAGTTGGGCTTTGGGTTCCACCCTTGATCTGCCCCCAACCCCGATAAGATATTTTGTGCCCAATCGGCCAACTTCATGGCGTAGTGGCCAAGGTCGTGGCACATTAGCGCTCCACCTCGGGAGTAGTTTTAGGTCACGTTTTTATACGTGCAACGTGGCAGGGCCATGGGCAAGCTACTGGAACACAGACCGGTAGTTGCGCTGTAAGCTGGAAGCAAGCAAGCAACTTGAAGTCAGCGATAGATCTTCACACTGGGCCGCTGCGCCGTGACGCGCGATCACGAGCGCCACCCTGGCTCTTGGTGGGGCTTCCAAGCTTCACCTCACACAAAGCTTTATCTCCATGGGCCAGGATTGCCAAAGAATTGCTCTCGCTTATGCGTAGGACACCCGGAGCCGCGACTGGACGTGTGCTCTTCAGGTCCTCATCAAGACTACGACTTAGAGAGATGATACTCGTGCTTACTCAACTTCATGACCACTAGTACGAAGCGAGGTCATTTTCCAGCAAGTAAATATGAGGGTTGAGATAAGGTAGCTGCAGCTACCGCAATCCAGAAAACAATGTTACGTCAGACTACTACCCAAACAAAGTAACGATATCGTACAGGAGTACCGAACGAAGCAGAGCAAAGAAATCGAAAATTGATGCGCGAGCCTAATACTAAATATCAACTCGTACGAGGTCGCTGATCGTGCAAACATTCACCAGCGCCACTCGCTGGCGTCATCAAAGACTATCTCTGCCGGAGTAAGTTAGCAGCGACATCAGGCTCCAGGCACATCATCCTCGCCGCTCTCACCCGAGAGGAACAGTAACGACAGGCTCAGGTTCCTGTACGACCGAGTTATCTACACTGTTCGAGGTTGCCTCAGATGGAGGCCGCGGACTATTCTTCTCACCCTTTTGTTGTTGTTGCTTCCTGGCCCTTTCCCGAATTCTTTTCATCTGCGCCTTGCTGAACTTAGCTCCTGACGCATCAAAATCATCGTCCTTATCAAAGGAAGACGATTGAGCCTCATCTGCTGGCATTCCAGGGCTGGATGCAGACATCGTTGAGGCAGTGCCGACCTCACGAATGTAGTCAAGATGGGGCGACTTCATTGATCCTTTCGGATGGGCATCGCCACTCATCATGATGGCGGGTCCCCAACCACCGGCCTCGCTATGTTGACTGGGCCTGAGCATAGGTTCTGCCATAGCCCCATCTGGTTTCACACCACTATCTTGTGCTGCTGTAAAGAGTGCCTTTGTCTGCGCTGAGGTCTCCCCTGCGTTCTTCGCATCCGGAACATTCGGGGTTTCTGGCTCGCCATTTCGCTTGGCAGAGGTAGAGGCCACCGATTCGGGGGAAGGGGCATGTTCCTTGGTCACGGTGGGATCAGTTTCGGGCGGGATCCTGCTCGGGAATAGATGGGACTGGCGTGGCGTCTGCGGGGGGAAGTCTACTGGGAGAAGACCGGGATGGCGTAGCGGTGGTAAGGACAGGCCTCCTGAAACAAGGCCGGGATGATGTGGCGGTGGCAAGGGTAGGCTTCCTGGAACAAGGCCGGGTTGGCGTAGCTTAAGTGGGGGAGAAGTAGTAGGGTCCTTGTTGGGCTTTAAATCAGCGACGACCTCTGCTGGAGGTGTTTCTTGCGTCCGCGTAGATCTATATGTGCATGACGTGGGGGTAGGACTAGCATACTTGTCGCCTAGAGCATTGGGAGCCGCGGTGCCTCTAAATATATCACAAGTCTTGCTCGCGTTTGTCGTTTGGGAGGGAACAAGTTTGTCAGCTATCGCCATTACAGTCTCGCTCTTTGCCTCATTAGGTACATCGGCTGCGGCCCCAGCGGGGAGAGCCGTCGTGGCCTGATTACCTTGTCTATCGCCAGCTTTGCCTAGAAAACTGTCGGCTAAAGTACGACATAGTCAAACCAAACCACTTACCATCCTGCTTGTCGTTGATCGGTTTACGCTCTTGCCAGACGAGGGTGGGAGAAAAAGACACAACGCTTGCCGATGGCGGAGATGCCATGATAGACGTCGTGGGATGTGTGGGCGCAGACCCATGAGGAGTAGAACTGGTGGTTGATGGGGATTGAAGAGGAATACCAGGGCCGCCAGGACACCCGAGAAGACCGACCGTGCTAGGAGATGGAGCATTCTTGACAGGACGCTTGGACCACGGATCCGAGTTCCACAGATTGTCGGATGTTGGGGTTGGCTCCTCGGGGATCGCCGAAGCCGCTGCTGACGCGATCTTACTGAACCAACTGCCCTGAGCTGAGGCCATGGTACCGGAGGCAGCTGCTGCCGCCCTCGCAGCCCTGTCCGCTGCTCTCTGCCTTTCGATCTTTTTCTCGGCCTGAGCCGAGGCCATTGTACCGGAGGTAGCTGCTGCTGCTCTCGCAGCCCTGTCCGCTGCTCTCTGCCTTTCGATCTGCTTCTGGGCCTGAGCTGAGGCCATTGTACCGGAGGTAGCTGCTGCCGCTCTCGCAGCCCTGTCCGCTGCCCTCTGCCTTTCGATCTGCTCCTCGGCCTGCATTTCGCGCGACTCGGCCTTCGCCGCATCAAAGGCCCTCTTCCTCTCTTCCTCCACCTTCGCCTTCGCTATTGCGGCCTTCGCCTCATCTACAGCTTTTATCTTGACTTCCTCATTGACATTGACCGCAGCTTCGACCTTAGCCCTACACTCGGCCTCATACTTGACCTTTGCCTCCGCTTCTACAGCAGCTTTCGTCGCCTCTGCAAAGGCTCTTTCCCTTGCGTGAACGGCCTCTTCTTGCACATTATGTGCTTTGTCTTCGGCGTTGGCGCGTTCCTTGGTTGCTTCGGCTTCCAGACGGCGCATGGTCTCCGCGATCGCCTTTTCCTCCGCCTCCTGTGCCATGGCCCTCAACGCGTGGTTTTCTGCGAACGCCGCCTTGGCTAGGGGCGATGCCGCTTCTTTGGGCAATGCAACTTCTAACTTTCGCGTTCCTCCTGTTTGCACGGCTGACTTAGCCACATTCTTCTTCAGACAGTCCTGCGGAGTGCTCTCCACAGCACCGGGCAGTTCCACTCCTGGTGATTCCACTGGAAGGTCTTTTGACTGCAGGGTTTCAACAAAGCCATCATTCGCATTGCATCTCAGGGACCACAACCCGGAGTAAGCTCACCGTTCCGCCTTCCTTCGTACACCTATGTTGCAGACCCGAAGGTAACACAGCCTCCGTCATCTCTGCAATCTCCGCTTCCACATTCGGATAGACTGCGGAGGCGGCCATTGAATCCGATTTTTGCGCAGTGGCTTCTGTCTTTGGCGCATCCAGATGAATGTCGTCGCCCATGAGGTGGCTCGGTTTTCCTGCCTGTACCACTTCGATGTGGCGCCGTATATCAGCCGCGTCGACTCGAAGCGCACCACCACGAATCTCCTCCCGCACCCTCGCCACCAGTACGACATCTTCCATGCTCATCTGCCGCGCCTCATCCAGGCAAAGTGGCCATGATCTCTCGCACAGCGCAGTCAGGGCGGGGAGTACCCAGTGATCGACCGAATAAGCGCGCGCAAGTACGAATTGATCGTGTGACGTGGGAGGTTTGATAGACTTGAGAGAGAGTTTGCGAAGAGAGGTAAAGCCCCAGCGCGTAGACAGGTGGAGAACTGATTTCCATTGTTCATATGTCAGTTCGTGCGCTTCGAAATTCCTGTAAATCACCAAGTCTCGATCACTGACGGGGAGACACGGGATCACCAAAGCTCACGTAGGGTATAAGACGGAGAGGAGGGCCTCGAAGTCCTTACGTTCAATGTCGCCTATTGAAATGATAGTGGGCAAAGTCTCGTGGTTACGTATGCCGAGCTGGGCAAATCGTGTAGAGAAGTAGACGGAATCACGAGAGAAGAAGTATCTATGTACGCAGTACAGCGTACCACCAACCTGCGGGCTGATCAGTACGCCGGGTATACAAAGCACAGTTGGTCACTCACCAGAAATGTGACATTCCCATCCTTGAAAAAATACGAATCGTGTCTTATGAACGAATCATCAGGTGTTGCGTGCCCGCCTCCTGGAACCTGTCTTCCCTCTGAAAATCCAAGGAAGGTTGTATGCTTGGCTCCAATGTCGGCGATATCAAGTCCATGGGCTTTGGAGGCGGTTGGAGACATCTGCGCGTGACCCGGATATGTATCTGAGAACGTGGAGTCAAACGAAACGATGGAAGCGGCACTTGAGAGAACGGGTGATATGCAAATTTCGTTGTCGCTCCAGGAGACGATGTGAGGCGTCATCAAGAAAAAGGATAATGTATCCGATGCCAGCCTGCTCTTGTACGTAGCGTGCACCTTATCGTGGTTACGTGACCGCACACGAGGAACCCCTAAAATAGCCCTCGGGACCCATAATCATGCAGCAATTGAAGTCGGCGCAAGAATGACTCTGTGTTCGCGGAACATGCTCTGTGAATTAGATATGCCCGGATAAACGGTACTTCGGCTGAACAGGCCAAAGACACTGGAGTGACTAGAGAGTGACTAGAGAGTGTGGCGGACACCCCAGCCCGGGAGGGCCCCGAAAGGCCGTCCATTAGTCGTTACAATTACTAGCCACTGTTCCGCGCTTTGTCTCGTACGTATCGGTCATGACCCACAAATCTGTACTCTAAGCGCTGGTGGTACTACAATCGGTCCGTTTGTTTTCTCGAATGCCCTTGCGCGCGCCCCGCCTAAGTGCTATGTGTGTCCCCACTCGCTCGGGATCAACGACTCCGCACATATCTTATATCCTCACTTCCTCTTCCGAGTCTTCCCCTTCTTCTCGTGGAACTTCTCGTGAAAGGGAGGCATCACTTGCTGTTTGATGCGTTCGCGTTCTTAGCGGCTTTCTTTGCCTTCTTGGCAGCAGCAGCTTTCTGCGCCTCAGCATCAGCCTTTGCCTTGGCAGCTATCTTCGCCTTCTTGTCAGCTTTTATTTTCGCGCGCGCAGCCTCCTCCTCTTGTTTCTTGCGTGCCTTCACTTCTATCCCAGCGCGCGCCCGGGCCTCAGCTTCGGCCTTTGCTTTAAGACCAGCCTCGCATATCGCCTTGGCTTCCGCAACAGTTTTCCTCGTTCCAGCGTCAGCTTCTTCCTTTGTGCGAGCGGCCTCCTCGTGCTCCTTGCTCGCCTCTTCTTCAACATTGGCGGGATCTTTGGCCGCTTCGGCGTCTGGATGGTATATGGTCTCCGCATTCAGCTCCGCCTCTGCATCCGGCCTCGCCGTTGCACCCACTGTGTAGTTTTGTTCTACTTCTTTTAACTGCGGGGTTTCACAATGCATTACTCGCATTACATCTCCAGGACAACTCGGAGTAAGCTCACCGAACGTTCGACGCCACTTTCAGTGCCGCCTTCCTTTGCAGTCCCCTGTCGCGGGCCCGAAGGTGATGCCACCCCCATCGCCTTTGCAATCTCTGCTTCCACATTCGGATCGACATCTGAGGCCATCGTTGAATCCAAATCTTGCCCGGTGGTTCCACTCTTTGGGCTACCCCAATAGAGGTCGTTACCCACCATGGGGTGGTTCCGTTCTTCAGCCAGCACCACTTCGACATGGCGGGGTATATCGGCCACGTCGACTCGAAGCGCACCACCACGGATCTCCTCCCGCACCCTCGCCACTAGTATCACATCTTCCATGTTCATCTGCCGCGCCTCATTCAGGCTAAGTGGCAGCGTTCTCTCACACAGCGCAGCCAAAGCAGGGAGTACCCAATGGTCGACCGAATAAGTGCGCGCAAGTACGAGTTTATCGTGTGACGTGGGAGGTTTGATAGAGTTGAGGGCAAGTTTGCGAAGAGAGGTGAAGCCCCATTGTGTAGACAGGTGGAGAACTGATTTCCATTGTTCATATGTCAGTTCATGCGCTTCGAAATTCCTGTAAATAACTCTCAATATCAATACCTGTCGGGTAGGCGTGAGGAGACAACAAAGCTTACGCAGGATATAAGACGGAGAGGAGGGCCTCGAAATCCTTGCGTTCGATGTCGCCTAATGATATGATAGTGGGCAGAGCTTCGTGGTCACGTATGCTGAGCTGAGAAAATCGTGTAGAGAAGTAGACGGAGTCGCGAGCGAAGAAGTATCGATGGACACAGTACAGCGTACCATCAATCTGCGGGCTGGTCCATGTCAGGTATGTAAAGTACAAAAGGTCACACACTAGAAATGTGACATTTCCATCCTTGAAAAAATACGCATCATGTTGCATGAACGAATCGTCAGATGTTGTGTGCCCGCTTCCTGGTGTCTTTCCCTCCTCTGGAAACCCAGGGAGGCTGGCGTGATGAGCCTCAAATTCGGCACTGGGTAGCCCTGGGGCCTCGGAGGCGGTTGGAGACATCTGCAAGTGACTCGGGTACGTAGTATCTGAGAATGTGGAGTCGAATGAGACGATGGAGGCAGCACTTGAGAGAACCGGCGACGTCGACATCTTGGGCGACATCACGCTGATTTCGTTCCAGGAGACGATGTAAAGCATCAAGAGATAGAACCGTCTCAGAACCGTCTCCCGATGCCAGTTTATAATGCCAATTTGTAGTATGTGGCACCCTACAATGTGGCACCCTTCAATGCCAGTGTGGCACCTGCAATCATCGCTTTGTGACCACAAGGAACCCCTATCAGGGCCCATGATCACGATACAGCAATCGAAGTGAGCGCTAGAACAATTCGGCATTTGGTGGAAACCTGCTCGAATTATCCAATGGCACCTTTGCCAGTGGAACTAATTGTACTCGGCCAAACAAGCCATTTGGAGGTTGTGTAGAGTAGTGCCAAGCGCCTCGCGAGACTCGGACCGCCCCTCCGTGGATCATTTCCGATTCCTCCCCTCTCAAAGGACACTCGCTTAATTTTTCACTTATGTGATTAATATGCGACTTAACCACCTGAATAGGACTGAGCAGGCATTAAACAGGTTTCAGAGGTTCAAGGTTTAAGTAAATTTGATTCAATTCCTGAAATGGGGTTTACAAGCGCCCAATCACGGCTTTAATCCATCCTTGATAATTAAACACATGGCCTATAGAAGACCAAGTATGTATATTGAGAACTACGATACGTGGTGTTGTTGGGCCTCCACTACCACGGTCACCCACCAGATGCACAGCCGAGGCATGCTGCCCGAGTACTTCGGCAAACTGGGGCACAGAGAACATGCCTCCTGTTGCGGGCGAGGTGGACTCCTCTCCACTGGAGAGGAGTCCCATGTCCCATGGCATGGGACAATGAGCGCATCAAGGTGCTATGGACAGGTTTTAGTACCTTGGTCGTCGTCATCGTCATCGCATTGAGGATCTGGGAATCGTTGTCGTTCTCTTGAGGGTGGAGGTCGCGTCGTTGTCATCGCATGGCAAGATCTTCTGCAATTCAGAAACTTCGCAGCCATACAAACGCTACGCGTATCTTCTCGTAGTGAGACCGAGGTGCGGTGGAATTTCAAGGAACACAGAAGCGGCGACGGGCCTACAAGTTCAGTCGGGCCCTGCCAGTGGGTTCCGCAAGTTATCAATGTCTTCACCGAGCATGCTAGTGTCCTCGAGAACAGCCGACCTCTATATGTCAACAAACTTCTAATGGGTGCCAGATCGGCAGCAGATGCAGAAGTACTTGAACCAGGCTCAGGTTCACACTGAAGAGTTGTTCTTGGAGTAGACTAGACAGGACAACGTTCTCGTCAAAGCCAACAGAAAAGAACAGTCGGAAGACCTGCTTTTTCTGTATGCGTTTGGTTAATCGTTCTCCAGTCAAGTGCGAGCGCTCCAGGAACGCCCCAACGGCCTGGCTTCAACTCTATTGGCACGGAGGAAATCACCGAACTGGTGGTACAGTCGATCTTGGACTAGGGGCTTACAACTTGCCATTGGACAAGGTGAGACACATACGCTCAAATTCAGATCTATTCAGAGTTGAGATTGATGAGATGCCAGTGGATTGAAGGCCCAGATAGACCACGGCCAATCGAAATCGGCCCCAGTCGAACGCAACTACAAAGTGTACACGTAGTCAAACTGATTCAAAAAATCTACGGACTTCCCGCAGGGAAGCTTTTGCTTACTGTAAGCATGAAGCCTCCGCCTTGGCTTTGGCGTAGACACCCCGCTCCTCCCTGGCGTCCGCGTCTGCCTTAGCTTTCTCCCAAGCCTCCCAAGCCCTAGCTTCCGCTTCTGCTTTAGCACTGGCCTCCGCCTTGGCTTTTTCGTAGGCATCCCGATTCTCCCTGACGTTCGCCTTAGCATTCTCCCAAGCTTCAGCTATCGCTTTTGCTTTAGCTCCCCCATTTACTTTAGCATCAGCTTCCGCCTTGGTTTTCCGGTATGCATCCCGCTTCTCTCTGAAATTCGCCCTAGCATTCTCCAAAGCTTCAGCTACCGCCTTTGCTTTAGCATCAGCATCACGTTTCTCCATAGCTTTAGCTTCGGCCTCTTCTTTAGCCTCGGCCTCGCGTTTCGCCTTGGCCTCCACCTTAGTTTTGGCTCTGACCTCTGCCTTAAGGTCGCGGTTCGCGTTTTCTTCGGCTTTACGCTTTACTGTGGCCTCGGCTTCGCGTTTCGCCTCATGGGCCTCAGCTTCTTTAGCATTAGCCTCAGCCTCGGCCCTTGCCTCCAGGTCAGTTTTTCCCTCGAGTTTTGCCAGTTGGGTCTCGGCAACGTAGCGCGGTATATCGACTGCGTCGACTCGAAGCGCACCACCACGGATCTCCTCTCGCACCGTCGCCACCAGTATCACATCTTCCATGCTCATCCGCCAGGCCTCATCCAAGCTTAGAGGCAGGGTTCTCTCGCACAGCGCGGTCAATGCAGGGAGTACCCAGTGGTTGATTGAATAAGTGCGCGCAAGTACGAGTTTATCGTGTGGCGTAGGAGGTTTGATAGAGTTGAGGGCGAGTTTGCGAAGAGAGGCAAAATCCCACCGGGTAGATAGGTGGAGCACCGACTTCCATTGTTCGTATGTCAGTTCGTGTGCTTCGAAATTCCTGTAAATAATTAAGTTTCAATATCCGATGAGTAGGCACGGGGATCCAACAAAGCTCACGCAGGGTACAAGATGGAGAGGAAGGCCTCGAAGTCGTTGCGTTCGACGTCGCCTAATGATATGATAGTGGGCAGAGCTTCGTGGTCACGTATGCCGAGCTGGGCAAATCGTGTAGAGAAGTAGACAGAATCGCGAGAAAAGAAGTATCGATAGACGCAGTAAAGCGTACCATCAATCTGCGGGCTGGTCAGTATGTCGGGTACGCAAATTACAAAAGGTTACGTACTAGAAATGTGACATTTCCGTCCTTGAAATGTGACATTTCCGTCCTTGAAAAAGTACCCATCATGTTGTACGAACGAGTCGTCAGGTGTTGTGTGCCCGCTTCTTGGTGTCTTTTCTTCCTCTGGAAACCCAGGGAGGTAGGTGTGCTGAGCTCCAAATTCGGCACTGGGTAGCTCGAGGGCTTCGGAGGCGATTGGAGACATCTGCGAGTGACTCAGGTACGTATCTGAGAACTGGTAAGGTTAATGGGCGAAGCCGGGGTAGTAAGCGGTCACGTGCAGGTGACCGCGAGACTGTTAAGTCGAGATTGGGTACGAGCGCGAGCGAGGACGATTCGCGTTGAGAGCACACGGGGAAAGGCGAGTCAATTCGTTACATTCTTTGGGCTCCTTTTGAGCCGTATTTATGAGTACAAGTACAATAGTATGAGTCGCATTTTCAAAACGATCGAGAACGCGTGAGTAAGACGCTCGGGGAGTCGTATAGTAACTCGGGCAGACGCACAGACCATCGGGCACGATACCGAAGCACGGGATAGTTGCGCTTGCTTCCCATTCGTGGCTGCAAACCGTCCTTTAGACGGGAAGGGAAATACGCAGGGAACATTCGAGAGACTCAAGTCATAGCAATAGCACACATACATCATGGCTGCCTGAAGCAGCTTTCCGAGCCTGTAAATCGTAGCGTAGTAGAATACCGTAGAACGCGCGAGAACGAACGAGAACGGAAACGTACATGCCCCCTGAGGGGCCGGGTCCAAAAATTGGGTGGGCATGTGAGACACAAGCCCGAGACCGAGCGTGGTGCGCGCGGACGCCACCGCCGCTCGGACCTCCGGCGGAACGAATCCGCCAAGAACGTGGAGTCAAAGGAGACGATAGAGGCTGCACTTGAGAGAACCGGGGATATGCAAATTTCGTTGTCATTCCAGGAGACGATGCGAGGTGCCATCGAGAGAGAGAGCTGTATCTGATACTGGTCTGTACATAGTGTGTGTACCACGTTATGGCGTGAGCGCACACGAGGAACCCTAGAACAGCGCACGGGACCCAAGACTGTAATTCCAGTGTACAATGTAAGGTCAATTCGGGTTTTAGCGGGACCTGTTCGTTTTTCTTGATCTGGTGCTAATGTGGGTCGGGAGCAACCGGTCTGAAATCCTCTAAAATGGAATAACTCTAATGGAAATAATCTGCCAGTGACTTGTATGCAAATTTTCCGGTCTCGCCATCCTCCTCCTCGGCCCCCGGGACCGGAGTCCCAGGACAAGTGTCGCACTCCCTGAAGAATTCGAATCTCTCCCTCCCTCTCCTGCAGCGATCACACTTCATGTAGCGTTGGCTGCAGTAGTGTAGAGCACCAACCGCATGATTCGGGCAATTCTCGCACTCAATGATCTTCCCCCGGGCATCAGTCACCGGAGACAGCAACATCCGTTTCCGGTCCCTGGCTTCTTTGGCCATAGCCTCGGCTGCAGTCTCAGGCTCGCCCCTTGCCTTCGCGTCGACCATTACCCTTACATCGGCCTCGAATTTCGCCTGCGAAGCCTTCGCTTTCTCCGCCTCAAGCGCAGCCTCTACCCTCTTTATCTCCGCGCGAAGGGCCTCCACTCGTTCCCTGTCTTCGACCTCTGCCTTAAGCTTGGCTTTGGCCGCGGCTTCAGCCTTAGCTCTAGCCTCCGCCTCACGCTTGACCTTTGCCTCCGCTTCCATAGCAGTTTTCTTCGCCTCCACATCAGCTTCTTCCTTTGCGCGAGCGGCCTCCTTGCGTGCCTTTTCTTCGGCCTTGGCGCGTTCCTTAGCCGCTTCGGCTTCCAGACGGCGTACGTTCTCCGCCTCCGCCTCAAGCGCAGCCTCTACCCTCTTTATCTTCGCGCGAAGGGCCTCCTCCACTCGTTCCCTGTCTTCGGTCTCTGCCTTAAGCTTGGCTTCAGCCTTAACCCTAGCCTCCGCCTCACGCTTGACCTTTGCCTCCGCTTCCATGGCAGTTTTCTTTGCCTCCGCATCAGCTTCTTCCTTCGCGCGAGCGGCCTCCTTGCGTGCCCTTTCTTCGGCCGTGGCGCGCTCCTTAGCCGCTTCGGCTTCCAGACGGCGTACGTTCTCCGCCCCCGCCTCCACGTCTAGCCTCGGCACAGTTCCCATCTCGTGGTTCTCTTCTAGCACCGCTCCGACCTGGGCACTAGGACACGCTGCTGCTTCGCGTGACGCGTCTTCTGATTTTCGGGTCCCACTTGCTTGCACGTCAGATGTAGCCACACTCTTCTCCAGATACTGCGGTGTACCCTCCACGACGTGTGGTTGTTCCACGTTGCGCCTAGCGTCCTCTCCTTGTAATTCCGGTGGAACTTCTTCTTTCGACTGCAAGGTTTCATAAAGCGATTATTCGCATTGCATCTCAGGGACTACAATTCATAGTAAGCTCACCGAGTGCTTGGCATCACCCCCATGAGTGTCGCCTTCCTTTGTACCCGCACGTTGCGGTTCCGAAGGTGATGTGAGCCCCACCGTCTCTGTAATCTTTGCTCCCGCATTCGGATCGATTCCTGAGGCGGCCGTTGAATCCGATTTTTGCGTAGTGGCTTCGTTCCTTGGCGCATCCCGTTGGACGTCATCGCCCACAGTATGGTTCGGTTCTTCTGCCTGCGCCTGCGCCACTTCAATATAGCGTCGTATATCAGTCGCGCCGACTCGAAGGGTACTACCACGGATCTCCTCTCGCACCCTCGCCACGAGTACGACGTCTCCCATGCTCATCTGCCGCGCCTCATCCAGACTAAGTGGCAATGATCTCTCGCACAGTGCAGTCAAGGCAGGGAGTACCCAGTGGTCGATAGAATAAGTGCGCGCAAGTACCAATTGATCGTGCGATGTGGGAGTGATAGACTTCAAGGCGAATTCGCGAAGAGAGGTAAAGCCCCAGTGTGTAGACAGGTGGAGAACTGATTTCCATTGTTCATATGTCAGTTCGTACGCTCCGAAATTCCTGTAAATAACAGTCTCAATAACCGGCGGGAAGGCACATGGACCCAACAAAGCTCACGCAGGATATAATACAGAGAGGAGGGCCTCGAAATCCTTGCGTTCGAGATCATCTATCGGTATGACAGTAGGTAGAGCTTCGTGGTCTTGTATGTCGAGCTGGGAAAATCTTGTAGAGAAGTAGACTGAATCGCGAGAAAAGAAGTATCGATGGACGCAGTACAGCGTACCGTCCACCTGCGGGCTAATCAGTATGGATACAAACCACAGAAGGCCACGGACCAGAAATGTGACGTTTCCATCTTTGAAAAAATACGCATCATGTTTTATGGGTGAACCACCGGGGGTTGTGCGCACCCCTCTTGTGATCTCTCTTCCCTCTGAAGATCCTGGGCGGTTGGTGTGCTTAGCTCCAGATTCGGCACTGGGAAGACCAGTGGCTTCGGGGGCGGTTGGAGACATCTGCTAGTGACTCGGCTATGTATCAGAGAAAGTGGTGTCAGAGGTGATCTTGGAGGCAGCACTTGAGAGAACTGATGATATGCAGATTTCGTTGTCCAGGAGACGATGCGAGGTGCCATCAAGAGAAAAGATACTGTATATATCCCATGATGATGCTGTTCTGTACTTACGTAGTGTGCTTTAATTCGCACCTTATAACGGCTGCGTAGCCGCACTAGGACCACTATCAGGATCTTAACAACACAGGCTATAGCAAATGAAGTGAGTGCAAAAATGATTTGGCGTTTGGCGGGACCTTCTCTGTAAATTACATCAAAAGGGGGGTGGGAGCTGTCAAGGACAAGTAAACGCCAGGTTTCCAGGGACGTACGTTTGCCATGGACCCATAACAATACCGGCCGAATGCCGTTCCTGAAAAATACGGTCTTCTAAAAACCAGGTCGCTGTTTCTTTACGGGGGTCACGTAACCCGATGTTCTACTAATTCGTCGATGGGTCAAGTGGAGATAGCCACCTTTGAGGTCCTGTAGTCCTCCACTATGACCATGTGTGAGCTTCTATAAAGTCTCGCAATGAAATCAAGAGAGTGCGAATAATCACAAGCGTCCATTTTGTCGGCAATCTCCTTAACCAAGGCTTTTGTTTGTTTCGCGTCAGCTTTTATTTATTTCCTTCGCGTCACACACCGTCCTTTAGAACACTGGTATCACTTGACACTTGTGAGTAACAGGCGCTGATACTCGGACTTGGATAGGTTGTGCTGAGCCAACAAGTCAACGTAGTCAGCTTGAAAGGTTAGCGTGTGACCGCGACACCACAGGCGCTTGTCTATTTATGGATTTTATGTTCCGAATCCCTTAATCCGGATCCGGCATCAATTCTGGCCGGGGTCAATTATGACGGATTTGGACACGATCGAATCACGTTGAAAATTACTGTAAGCACATCCGAGGCCCCCGCATCCAGGGGAGAGCCCACACTCAGGAGCCCTTGCGCACGCCACGTCTAGTCGTCTCTCCGGTCCCTCGCTCATCAATATCTTGTAATCGATTCTCGGGTACCCACTCGCTCGGTCTATCAACAACTCGCGTGGCTTATACCTTCACCCCTTCACCTTCATCCCTTTGGGTCCTCCTAGTCGTTTGGTGTCCCCATTGCAATCTGCCAGTGTTGTACATTCATCCGTTTGCCTCTCACCAGTCTCTCACCCCCCTCGTCCTTTTAAGGGGAAGCATTTCCCACTCCTCGTTTGATCCTGCTGTTGTAGTCTGATAGCGTTGCTCTTCATCCTCCTGCATCTTCACTTCCCCCATTTTAAAGGGAAGCGTGTCCCACTTGTCGTTTGAAGTTACCTTCATAGACTGCCAGTATTGTTCTCCATCCGACTGTTCGACGTTCTCTCTTTGTGATTTCGTGGTGGCTCCTGCCTATAGTAACAGTCTCACCAGTTCGCACGCGTCTAACCTACGGTGTGAACTTACCAGATTCCAACCACTCAAGGGTGTTTTGCCTTTGAAGGGTTCTGTCACTATGGTCTTTGTACTATGGGATTGTTCTAAATCAGAGTCGACGGTCGTGTTCGCCATTGAACCGGGCCCCTGTCCAGTAGCCTTACTCTTTGAGCTCGCTAGTGAGACATCGTCACCGGCGACGCGGACCAGCGCCTCAGCTTGCATCGCCTCTATGCGGCGTGGGATTTCGGCTGCGCTCACACCGAATCTAAAGATCTCTTCCCGCATGGTGGCAATGAGCACAAGATCCTCAATGTTCATTCCGCGGGCTTCGTCCAGGCTAAGAGGCGCTGTCCGCCCACACAGCGCTATTAGAGCGGGAGAGACCCAGTGGTCCACTGCGTATTGGCGAGCGAGGAGGAGCCGATCGTACGGAGTCGGTGGCTTAATTGACTCCAATGCCAACTTGCGACGTGAATCGAAGCCCCACCGCGTGGACAAGTAGAGCACCGATCTCCATTGTTCATACGAAAGGTCGTGCTCTTCAAAACTTCAAGCAGACGTATATATACCTCGATAAACAGAAAACAGGACAAGGTATTGGGAACTCACTCGGGATATAAGACAGAAAGAAAGGCTTCGAAGTCCTCGCGTTCGACGTCCCCTAGCGATACAATGGCCGATAAAGCCTCGTGGTCGCGAACCCCGAGCCGGGCAAAGCGAGTGGAAAAGTACACAGAACCATGAGAGAACAAATAACGATGGACACAGTAGAGAAAGCCATCGACCTGGGACTTCTCAGCACATTGGGGGTATATGGCATGTAACATGACCCACCAAGAATGTGACATTTCCATCCTTGAAGAAGTATTTGCCATATTGTAGGAAAGAGTCATCGTTTTGCCGGCGTGAGTTATCTGGTGTCTCGCTCTCACCCGTCCCCACCCCTAGAAAGTTTGCAGGTCTGCTGGCTCCAAGCCCTCTCGAAGCTTTAAGGGTAGATGGAGATTTCATATACGAGCCCGCGGGCAACGGCTCAATTGGAACAACAGAGGCAGAACCCGCACTCCATACGACAAGGGAAAGTGTTCAGATTAAATGGAAAGTCAAAAACGGGAGGTCCATACCGGAACTTGCCCTCCTGAGTATTGACATCGAGCTGAACCTTAGGGTTTTCGATGCCTTCGGGATAGGACATGCGGTTGATATCAGTGCGAAGTGCAGAAGGTAAAGCAGGGGCACTGCCGCCAGTGGAGGTGGTCTGAAGACTGCGTGGTCCAGGACGCTTCCCAATCATGTCGAGTAGTGGGAAGTTATCTGGCTTCTCCTTGCAGATATTCATGAACTGTAACAAGAAGTCACGATCATACCTAGCATGAAAATTTTCTTAGATTAAACGGAATGTCAAAAGCAGAGAGTACGTACCTGAACCTGCCCTTCTGAGCGTTGACATTGAGCTCAGCCTTAGGATTTTGGATACCCTTAGGGTAAGAAATGCGGTTGAGATCTTCGATAGGTCGCGCAGTGGCAAGCGCAGAAGTGGGTACAGGTAGTGGCACAGACGCGGTTTCGTTTGGGAGGGTCTCTTCAGCGGTATTAGCTTGCCGCACCTCATCTGCCTCATCCTCAATCTCACCATCTTCCGGAAAAGGATCTGGCTTCGTATCAGAGGTCGCATCAGCGAGCGTACCAGCGTCCTTGGCTTTCTCCTCTTCTCGGAGCTTGCGTAATCGTTCCTGCTCCGCCCGCTCTTCGGCCTCTTTCCGCTCTTTCTCGGTGCGCTCTGCCTCTTCCTTCGACTTATGTTCCTCCACCTTGCGAAGCTCCCGCTCCTCTATCTGGCAACAAGCTGCGTCCTCGTTGGCGTTGGCAAGAGATTCACTTGTCCTGTCTTTCTCCTCACTTTCGTCCTCTCTTGCCTTCTCTTCGGCGAGACGTCTTGCCTTCTGTTTCTGGCTCTCAATCAGGACAAGTCGTTTCTTCTTTTTCTTTTTGACGGGCGCTGCAGAAGGCAGAACAGCTGGAACGATTGGGACGGTTGGCGGAGGCAGGCGCTTCAATGCATCAAGATCAACCTCCTGTCCAGAAGGATTCTTGATTGTAATTCTTTTTCCAGGGATAAACGCGCTGGCATTAGCAACGAGAGGTGTTGGACGATTGGCTGTGGAAGGCGTGGAAGGTGGCAGGACCACGGAGGGAGGGTCCGGGGGTACACCGGGAACAAACTGAGGGTGATACTATAACATAGTTCGTTGTGTCAATGCTGCCGTCACTAGAGTAAGCGGAACAGTACAGACGTAGTAACCTGACCATGTGGCGGGACTCGGTACGGTTTGGGTGGAAGGGTTCCGGAAGAGCTTTGCGATGCTCTTCTTGTCAAACTTCGGAACAGGAGAAGTGGCGGAGGTAGAAGCGGCGGTGGGATGACAGGGTAAAGTAGAAGGGGTTGAAGAGAGATGTGGCGGTCGAGAGGGAACCGCAGACTTTGCTGCGTCAGAGACGCCATTCTGGACGGCAACGGGACCAAAAGATTTAACACCGTCTACAGGCTTCATTGCAGGTACAGATGCTGGTGAAGAGGGGACAGGAGCCGATGCATCATCTATCGAGCCAAAGGTCACAGCAGATCCTGGGCAAGACACCGAGTTCGGGTAGGTACTAAGAAAGATAAATGGAGATACCTTGCTTCACTGCGCTTCGGGGGATGTTGACACCATCTTTTATGGAGACTCCTTGACCGAGAGCGCTCGAACGGCGCGAATGAGTTGCATGGAAGTTAGGAGGGTTTGTGACTGAAACGGGGGTAGGTGGGGCGGGAGATTGTAAGCGCGAGGGTGTAGTAGTCGCGCGAGGGCCCCGTGCCCAAGTGGACTTTGACGGAAGCTGGTGAGAGTTATTTGGTGTGGCAGATTTGCTCATTTTGTGAAGAGGATGTCAGCAGAGCCGGGAAGAAGTCTCTCCAAGAATGGACTCGAGGTGCAAGAGGGCGTGAGTGGGAGCCAACTGAAACAAGATGGACAGAAACGGCAGGAAGGACGACCGATAAAAAGCAGTGCAGGGCAAGGGTAGTGAGAGGGGGCCAGTTTGGCGCTCGAGTCTTCGCCGCGTGTTGCCATCTTCATGCAAGACCTCCGAGGATCTGTGTCGTAGGTGGTCACTTGCCTCGTTCCGCATGCACACGTGACACGAGAAGTCACCACGGCCATAACCGAAAGTCCGACTCAAACGGAGTCCATTCCGAAACTTCGGCCAAGCACGCTGATTGGGGAGCTGTCGCTGCGGCAGACTCAGCTACTCAATATTGTGTTGTTTTGAATCACTCCTATCACTATGGTTACTCAGTACTCGGTGTCCTCCTGGAGTCGTTCGTTTTACTTGAACATTAACTCGGAGAAAAGGCAGCTCCTGGGACCAAGCCCGGGACCACAGTCCAGAAAACAAATGTTACATCGCAATACTTTGGGAAAAAGGTATCGTACACGGGTACCGAAGCAAAGCAGAGAAAACCTAAAACCCACGCACGGGCTTAATAAATCGTTTCAACTCGTATGAGGTCGATGGTCGGCGCAAAAGTTCACCAGTCCCACTGGCACTCGTCATAGTCGTCAACAGCCATTTCTACCGGAGTAGCGACGGCATCAGGCTTCTCCACAATCACCGGTGCATCGTCGTCGCCGCTCTCCGTCTTCACATCTACAGGCCCATCTCGCCCCCCAACAAGAGTACTGACAGAAGCAGCACTGGTGACGGGCTTATGTTCTTGTACGACCGAGTTATCTACACTGTTCGAGGTTGTCCTAGATGGAGGACGCAGTTGGTTCTCCGCACTCATTCGAGCTTGCTGCTTCCTGGCCTTATCCCTCAGTCTTTTCCTTTGATTTTTGGTGAGCTGGAACCAGGCTCTTGATGCTTCGTCATCATTCTCCTTCTCGAGCGACGGCAGCGGAGCTTCGTCTACCGACGTTCTAGGGCTGGATGCAGACATCGTGGGGGCAGCGCTGGCTTCATGGAAATGATCAGGACACAGCGCAGGCTTCACTGGTCCTTCCGACTGGGCATCGTCACCCATTATGGCGGACTTCTCACCGATAGCCTCACGAGTTTGACTAGGCTGAGGCGCAGGTTCTGTCGCAGCCCCATCTGGCTTCTCGCCACTCCATTGTGCCACAAGGGGTGACTCTGTCTGCGCTGGAGTTTCGCTCGCCTTCTTCGCGTCTGCGTCCGGAGTATTCGGGGCTTCTGGCTCGCCATTTGGCTTGGGAGGGGCCGAGGCTGCTGGTTCTGAGGTAGGGGTACGCTCCTTGACCGCGGGAGCACCGCGTTCGGCGGCAGGACCATTCTCGGGAACAGATGGGGCTGGCGTGGCTTTCGTGGGGGTAGGGAGAACAGTTGACGCAGGAACAGAGTCCTTATTGGGCTCGGAGCTAGCTACGACCTCTTCTGGAGTTGTCTTTTGCGCTTGCGCGGATTCAGCCCCGCTTGATACGGGGGCGAAATCAGCGGACTTGTCGCCCGGGGAATTAGGGACTGCGGTGGCTGCTTCACCAGCATTGCTCGCACCTGTCGTATTGGTGTCAACGTATTTATCAGTTGTCGCCACTGCCGTCTCGCTCTTCGCCTCATTAGGTAGATCAGCTGTAGCACCAGCCTCACGTTTCTCCTTAGCTCCAGCTCCGGCTTTTGCTTTAGCCTCACGTTTCGCCATGAACTCGGCTTTGCGTTTCGCTTTGGCCGCGGCTTTAAGTTTTGCCTTAGCCTCGGCTTCGGCTTTCGCTTTAGCCTCAGTCTCGAGTTTCGCATTCTCCTCAGCTTCTTTAGCATTAGCCTCGGCCTTGGCCCTTGCCGTCGGGTCGGCTTTTACCTCGAAATTCGCCTGTTGGACCTTGGCCACGTGGCCCGGTATATCAACTGCGTCGACACGAAGCGTACCACCACGGATCTCCTCCCGCACTGTTGCTACTAGTATCACATCTTCCATCCTCATCTGCCGGGCCTCATCCAAGCTAAGAGGTAGGGTTCTCTCGCACAGTGCGGTCAGAGCAGGGAGTACCCAGTGGTCGATTGAATAAGTGCGCGCAAGTACGAATTGATCGTGTGATGTGGGAGGTCTGATAGTGTTGAGAGCGAGTTTGCGAAGAGAGGCAAAGCCCCAGCGCGTAGACAGGTGGAGAACTGACTTCCATTGTTCATATGTCAGTTCGTGCCCTTCAAAATTCCTGTAAATAACCAAGTCTCAATAACCGATGGATAAGTACGGGGATCTAACAATGCTCACGCAGGATACAAGACAGAGAGGAGAGCCTCGAAATCGTTGCGTTCGACGTCGCCTATTGATATGATCGTGGGCAATGCTTCGTGGTCACATACGCCAAGCCGGGTAAATCGTGTAGAGAAGTAGACGGAATCGCGAGAGAAGAAGTATCGATGTACGCAGTACAGCGCACCGTCGACCTGCGGGTTGGTCAGTATGTTGGGTATGCGGAGCACAAAAGAGCACACACTAGAAATGTGACGTTTCCGTCCTTGAAAAAATACACATCATGTCGTATGAATGAATTATCAGGTGTTGTGTGCCCGCCTCTTAGTGTTTTTCTCTCTGAACATTGAGGGTTTGTATGCTCATGTCCAGGTTCGGTACCGGGCATAGCCCGGACTTCGGAGGCCATTGGAGACATCTGCGAGTGACTCGGGTACGTATCCGAGAATGTAGAGTCAAGACAACGGAGGTGGCACTTAAGTTTCGTTGTCACTCCAGGAGACAATATGAGGTGTCATCAAGAGAGATATTGTATCGGATATCGGATTGTAGTACGTGGCATGCGCCCTACATTGGTTACGTGACCATACACGAGGAATCCCTTGGGAAACTCTATTGTAAAACAGTGCTTCGGATCCTTCAAGTTAGCCATCACTTGAAGAAGTCGCCGGCCGGGTACAAGAATGATTCAGAGTCTGGCGGGACCTGTTCGCTTTTCTTTGTATTCAGTACTATTGTAAGGTTGCCAGTGAGTTCGGAGTGAACTACTGTAGTGAACCAGTAGCCTGAGGGTACTAGGGTAGCACACAGCGGCTACACGCTCCTTCAAGTTCCTGATGGCCTCCTCGTATCGGATTTGAATCGTGCACCGTTCCTCGCTACTATAAGGTAGGTTTGGACACCGTTCCTGCTTACCACGTTGTTCGGTTTCCTCAAGGGTTTCCTTGAGCCTGAGAACTGGTGATATGCAGATTTCGTCTCATTCTAGGAGACGATGCGGGGTATCATGTCACCAAGGGAAAGATGTTATATCGATCATATCACTGACTACAGCATCCTATGTTACTGTAAGCCGTTCTTTGTGCCACTTCTCAACACACTGGCATTCCCATATCGTACAACCCCGAGTCTCGTTTCGTAGTTCGACGTTCGACGTTCACCCACCAGGTTTCATGCTAGGAGATGAAGCGTTCCTACCCTGGCCTTTGGACCACGGATCTGACATATTGGTGGATTTCAGAGGAGATGGCAGCTCCTCCGTGGGGATGATAGCCGATGCGGCTTTGCCCCACCAACTACTTCCATCGGGTCGGGCTTGATTCTTGGACCACGGATCTGAATTCCAGGACGGACTGCCAGTGGTGGAAGGAGCATTGGTAGCTGCTCTCGCTGCCTTGTCCACTGCCTTCTGCCTTGCGATTTGCTCTTCGGCCTGCTTTGCGCGTAGTTCAGCTACTTCGACCCTGGCCGCAGTGTTCCTCACTTCTTTGGCCACCTCCTTAACCTTCGCTGCTTCTGCTCTGGACCTGGCTTCAATCTCTGCCCTCTCATTCTTGGCCTTTTGCCTCCTCTCCAATTCCGCCCTCGCTGCCTTGTATTCCTCAGCGACTTTAGCATCGGCTCGCGCCTTGGCTTTGGCGTCGGCATCCCGCTCATCCCTGGCCTCCGCCTTGGCTTTCTCCCGAGCTTCGGCATCGGCTTTTGCTTTTGCTTTAGTATCAGCCTCATGTCTCTCCATGGCTTCGGCTTCGGCCTTTTCTTTAGCCTCGGCCTCGCGTTTTGCCTCGACCCCAGCCTCAGCCTTTCCCTTGGCCTCTGCCTCAGGATCGCTTTTCGCTTTTGCTCCGGTTCTACGCTTCACTAGGGCCTCTGTTTCGCGTTTCGCCTTGACCTCGGCGTCGGCTTTCGCTTCGGCTTCAACCTCGGGTTTCGCCTTCTGGGCCTCAGCTTCGGCCTGGGCCCTTTTCTCCGGGTAAGCTTTTGCCTCGGATTTTGCCAGTTGAGCCTCGGTCACGTGGCGCGGTATATCAACTGCGTCGACTCGAAGCGCACCACCACGGATCTCCTCCCGCACTGTTGCTACCAGTATCACATCTTCCATCCTCATCTGCTGGGCCTCATCCAAGCTAAGAGGCAGTGTTCTCTCGCACAGCGCAGCCAAGGCAGTGAGTACCCAATGGTCGATTGAATAAGTGCGCGCAAGTACGAGTTTATCGTGCGATGTGGATGGTTTGATAGACTTCAAGGCAAGTTTGCGAAGAGAGGCAAAGCCCCAGCGCGTAGACAGGTGGAGCACTGATTTCCATTGTTCATATGTCAGTTCGTGTCCTTCAAAATTCCTGTGAATAACCAAGTCTCAATAACTGATGGGTACTGGGATCTAACAAAGCTCACGTAGGATAAAAGACAGAGAGGAGAGCCTCGAAATCATTGCGTTTGATGTCGCCAATTGATATGATAGTGGGTAGAGCTTCGTGGTCACGTATGCCAAGCTGGGAAAATCGTGTAGAGAAGTAGACGGAATCGCGAGAGAAGAAGTATCGATGTACACAGTACAGCGTGCCATCAATCTGCGGGCAGGTCAGTATGTCGGGTATGGAAAGGACAGAAGGTCGCGTACTAGAAATGTGACATTTCCGTCATTGAAAAAATATTCATCATGTCGTATGAACGAATCGTCAGGTGTTGTGTGCCCGCTTCCTGGAGTCTTTCCCTCCTCTGAAAACCCAGGGAGGCTGGTGTGCTGAGCCCCTAATTCAGCGCTGGTTGGCCCGGGGCTTCGGAGGCGGTTGGAGACATCTGCAAGTGACTCGGGTACGTATCTGAGAACGTGGAGTCAAATGAGACGATGGAGGCGGCACTTGAGGGAACCGGTGATATGCAGATTTCATTGTCACTCCAGGAGACGACGTGAGCCATCAAGAGAAACAACTGTATTTGATACCGGTCTGTGCGTGTGTGCACCACATAATGGTTACGTGAGCACACGAGGAACCCCTAAACTTGAAACAGCCGCACAGGATCCACGACTGTAGTATCAACGACCGCAGTCCAGGTTTTGGCAGGACCTGTTCGTCTTGATCTGGTGCTAATGTGTGTGGGTCAGGAGCAACTAAGTAGTAAGATCGGTCATGCAGGGGCCAAGGGCCACACCGTAACCGCGTCGCCTCCGAGCTCCTGCTGCCACCGCTGCGGTGCGCGCGTCGTTGCTCAGCGCTCAGCGCTTTTTCATGCAGGAAGACGAAGCGTTCTTACTATGATGCTTGGATCTGAATTCCGCACATTGGTGGCCGCGTGGAAGACGATGTGAAAGAAACAGAAAAATAGGGCTCCATGATAAATCAGTTGAGACCAAAGCACTAACATTTTGATAAGCATCTTGCGAATACATGTACTAGTAAGGGAAAATACTCACCATGTCATCGATGTCATCATCCGATTCGGGGATAGCCGCTGCGTTCTCACTGTTCCTCACTTCCTCCGCCTTCTGCTTAGCCGTCGCTGCACCCGCTTTGGACCTGGCTTCAATATCTAGCCACTCATTCTTGAGCTTCGCCTCCAATTCTGCCCTCGCCTCTGCGGCCTTCGCCTTGTATTCAGCGACTTCAAGTTTAGCATCAGTTTCCACTTTGGCTTTGGCGTAGGCATCCCGCTCCTCCCTGGCCTCAGCTTTAGCTTTCTCCAAAGCTTCCGCTTTTGCTTTTGCATCAGCCTCACGTTTCTCCATAGCTTTGACTCCGGCTTCAGTTTCTTTAGCCTCGGCCTCGCGTTTTGCCTTGGCCTCCACCTCAGCTTTCGCCTTGGCCTCTGTCTCAGAATCGTGTTCCTCGGCCTTGGCCAACGCCTCCAGGTGAGCCTTTCCCTTGATTTTTCTCAGTTGGGCCCTGACCACATGGCGCGGTATATCAACTGCGTCGACTCGAAGAGCACCACCACGGATCTCCTCCCGCACTGTCGCTACCAGTATCACATCTTCCAGGCTCATCTGCCGGGCCTCATCCAGGCTAAGTGGGAGTGTTCTTTCACACAGCGCGGTCAAGGCAGGGAGTACCCAGTGATCGACCGAATAAGTGCGTGCAAGTATGAATTTATCGTGTGACGTGGGAGGTTTGATAGACTTCAAGGCAAGTTTGCGAAGAGAGGCAAAGCCCCAGCGCGTAGACAGGTGGAGAACTGACTTACATTGTTCGTATGTCAGTTCGTGCCCTTCAAAATCCCTGTAAATAACCAAGTCTCAATAACTGATGGGTATGCACGGGGATCCAACAAAGCTCACGCAGGATACAAGACGGAGAGAAGAGCCTCGAAATCGTTGCGTTCGACGCCGCCGATTGATATGATAGTGGGTAGAGCTTCGTGGTCACGTATGCCAAACTGGGAAAATCGTGTAGAGAAGTAGATGGAATCACGAGAAAAGAAGTACCGATGGACGCAGTACATTGTACCGTCCACCTGCGTGCTGGTCAGTACGTCGGGTTTCCAAAGCAGAGAAGGTAACGTACCAGAAATGTGACATTTCCGTCCTTGAAGAAATAGGCATCATGTCGTATGAACGAATTGTCAGGTGTTGTGTGCCCGCTTTTTGGTGTCTTTCCCTCCTCTGAAAACCCAGGGAGGCTGGTGTGCTGTATCCCTAATTCAGCACTGGTTGGCCCGAAAGCTTCGGAGGCAGTTGGAGACATCTGCAAGTGACTTGGGTACGTATCGGAGAACGCGGAGTCAAAGGAGACGATGGAGGCGGCACACTCCAGGAGACGATGTGAGATGCCATCTAGAGAAAGTGATACCGTGTGCACCCATAATGGTTACGTGAGCGCACACGAGGAACCCCTAAACCCCTAAAACAACGCACAGGATCCACGACTGTAGTCCAAGAAGTGTACAAAGGCGATTCGGGTTTTGGCGAGATCTGTTCGTTTTTCTTGACTGGTGCAAATACTGTCAGGAACAACAGTAGCAAGTGGCACGTAGGCCATACCGTAACCGCGTCGCCCCCCGAGCTCCTGCTCCTATCGCCACGGTGTGCGCGTCATTACTCAGCGCTCAGGTCACAGGCCTGGGAGTTTGTTCACGGGTGAAGTTGCTTTGGCCAGGACCTCTATAAGGAACGATTACCATCTAACGTTACAGTAAATCGCCAGTTACGACATGCGACGCCAACGTGCCTGAATCACATAGCTGGCGCTTTGGTATCCGCCGGGGAGTGATCTCTTCTGGGCGATACGACATCACGGTGCCAAACGGGAGGAGTAGCGGCATTGCCCTCGCCGAAGCCAAACAAAAATAGGGGTCTCGTGGGTGCTCGTATAGGATTTTTGTCGGCACTAGCGAAGGGGCTCCGAGTCTGTCTCTTAGTCGACTCCTAGCTACCAACGGTCTCTGCTTCGGGTGACCATCTATCTTGGCGGTAAGTGACGAAAATGCAGAGTCGACAGCCGCCTTTTAATGCGGCCACAGAGAGCCCAGGGAACCTCGGAGCTGCTTGCGCCAGCCCTACTGCGTTTCCGACTTCTTGCGTCGCATTCCCTTCTGCTGATTTCTTCACACCCTTGCATTCCCACTGTGATTCACTTCACCCAAATCAGAGATTTTCTGTTTGCATCTTTGAGATCGACTGGACCCGAACTCACGAACTGTCCTCTCTTTCCGCACGTGACGCAGCCGTCGTAGAACCGGTTCCTTGTATGGCAGCTCCGCGTGCGGGGGGCGCTGTCAAGCTCATGACGAGCAAGTCTCGACCCAGTACAGCTTCTACAACTCGCGTGACTCTGGCTCCGTCAATCCGAAGGACGCGACTACGAACGTCCTCCCGTACAGCCGCCACGAGAATGACGTCCTCCATACGTACCCGTAGGGGCTCTATCAGCCTGAGAGGCCCTGCCCTCTCGCACGGTGCAATCAAATCGGGCTGCACCCAATTCCGAGTCGTCGATCGCATAGGTACGTGCAAGTATGAACCGGTCGTGTGGCGTTGGAGGATTGATGGACTTGAGGACCAGCTCGCGAATAGAGGCGAAGCCCCAGCGCATGGACAAGTGGAGTACTGACTCCCATTGTTGATACGTATTGTTGATACGAGATGCTGTATTCTTCGAAATCTCTGCAAGGCAGACACATTTCGACGACCGGGCGGGTGGGAGGGGACGAGAGAAAACACTTGAAGTCTTCGCGTTCGACGTCCCCCAGTGATACGACAGTAGCAAGAGCTCACGGGTACGGAATTGCAAGAAAAGGAGAACCGATAGAGGGTCCCATCGACCTGCGCGATGCTGGTCAGAAAACTTGATCGTGCATGCCACAATGAATCGCAACACGCCAAAAACGTCCTTCCTTGAAAAAACACGCATCATGTCGTAGGAACGAATCATAAAGTCCTGGGTACGTTGGTGGGTACAGGGTTGCACTCGTTTCACCCTCACCCGTCGAGGAATTCACAAAATTAGGCCTCATTGGCGCCATGGACTTCATGGGCTTCTAGGAGACCAGGAGCTGAATGTTGGTATAGAGTCAAATGAGACGATAGATGGCAAACTCGAAGACAAAGGTGACGTGGCAAGGAGAGCCGAATGCATCGAGTGAAGCGAAGCGGACACCGACAGTACACCACACTATAGTATTTACCGGCTACTCGGGCCGAAAGATTCCAAACCGCGAATCATCTGGAGATCATCTGGAGTCTGGCAAGAGTCTGGAGGATATAAAACCTTCGCACAAGTTCGTATACAGGAGTTTCAAGAGTGGAAATACGTTGGTGAAGACTATGTGTTACCACAAAGGTGCTTTGGCGACGAACTCCTTCCTTGGTTCCTTTGAATGGTCTTGGCGAAGGTTTTCTGCATTCCCTTACTAGTACTACTAGTAGGTTCGTTTGCTCATCACCGCATTCTTTCTCATACCATTGCTACTTCGCACTCCTAAATGAGGGGCTATGGTCCCATTCGCCGCAGGACTGGGGCTTTGTTCAGCAGTCTCACTTGCTGGGCTCGCTGGTGAGACTTCATTAGCTTCATTACCCGCGGCAGGTACGCCGGGCGCAAGTACGGGCGTCCCAGCTTGCATCGCCTCTACGTAGAGTGAGATGTCGGCTGCGCTCACTCCGGATCGAATCGCCTTGCTACGGATGTCTTCCCGTACGGTGGCTACGAGTACGACATCATCCATACTCATTCCGCGGGCTTCGTCCAGGCTAAGAGACGCCGTCCTTTCACACAGCGCAGTTAAAGCGGGGACGATCCAATGATCCACTGCATATATGCGAGCGAGGAGGAGCTGATCGGATGCGGTAGGTGGCTTAATCGACCTTATTGCCAACTTGCGAAGTGAATCGAAGCCCCAACGTGTGGACAGGTGTAGAACCGATCTCCACTGTTCGTACGAAAGGTCGTGCTCTTCAAAATTCCTGGTAGATGTATATATCGATAAACGGAAACAGGAGAAGGTATCGAGAACTCACTTGGGATATAAGACAGAAAGAAAGGCTTCGAAGTCCTCGCATTCGACGTCTCCTAGCGATACAATGGTCGATGAAGCCTCGTGGTCACGAATCCCTAGCTGGGCGAATCGAGTGGAGAAGTACACAGAGTCGCGAAAGAAGAAATAGCGGTGAACACAGAAGAGAAAGCCATCGACCTGCGATTTCTCAGTACAT
The DNA here is from genome assembly GCA_021525015.1 of Lactarius pseudohatsudake. Classification (NCBI taxonomy): domain Eukaryota; kingdom Fungi; phylum Basidiomycota; class Agaricomycetes; order Russulales; family Russulaceae; genus Lactarius; species Lactarius pseudohatsudake. Next base: position 48,446 of record JAKELH010000059.1, on the reverse strand, counting down.
TGGAGGCATATGGCATGTAACATGACACACCAAGAATGTGACATTGCCATCCTTGAAGAAGTATTTGCTGTGTTGTGGGAAAGAGCCATCGCTTTGCCGGCGTGAGCCATCTGATGTTTCACTCCCGTCCGTCCCCACCCCTAGGAAGCTCATGGGTCTGGCAGCGGGCTCAGTAGTATGAGCCCCTGAAGCCTCAGGGATAATTGGAGTTTTCGTGGCTGGATCCGAGAGTAACGACTCAATCGGAACAACGGAGGGACCCGGACTCGATGCCACAGGAGAGGTCTTCACTCCGTTCCACCCCCAGGAGACGATATGAGGTGCCATCAGAGCAGAGTTATCTGCCAGTGGTCCTTATTGACGAGCGTTTTATGTAGTGTTGGTTACTGTGGAGTTTTTATTACGTCTTTACACACGAGGGATCTTCGTGTTGACCTTCGGACTTTCTAGTTGGGCTTTGGGTTTCCAGTCACAGCGGCCCACACCTAGTGAGACGTTCTAAACCCGATCTGCTTACTTCGCCGCGGCCGTAGAGCCCACGGCGTTGTGGCACATCGGTGCTTCACCTTGGGAATCAGTTTTATTCGTGCAACCTAGCAGGGGCACGGGCGATTTTTTCTAGAACGCAGACTTGGACCCAGGATCAGCGCTGTAAGTAAGCGAAAACTGGTGACGAGTTGCCATCTCAATAGTGGGTTTTCCAGTGCTTCGATTTTGGGAATCGTTTCCTACAGGTCCGAGTCACATCCTCAGGCCCCAGAGGCCTCAGCTCTGATTTTTCAAGTTAAGGCCTAGCCCCAGGGACTCACTTGGTACTTGTTCATGCTGTGTGCCATCCTGGAAAGTGGGTCAAGGTCTCCACTCCTCAAGTTGATCTGCAATACGATCTGCAACATTGTGACCTTGTATGCGTACTAGTCCACATTGTCGTTGAGGCGTTTGAGGCGTTGGCTGCAACTTTACCGCTGCGATTCTGACGATCGTCAACATGAAAATCTGTTGTACGCCGCACTCTTTGTGTGCGCGTGGTTACTAATATTGTCAGCGCAGCGAATCAATTGGGGAATGACACGTCCACACCGCTGCTCAGCGCTCAACCTGAGCGTCTAGCGGCCAGAGGAGCCACGCGACATCCTTCCCCCAGCGAACCTCGAGTGCTCTCACGCTTGGAAATGGGCTTAGCTGATGCTGGCGCGGGTACTAGTCGGATTGTGATACTGGTGGATGGATTCCAAACAGTGAACGGGGGTACGTCGATAAGGAGCGGGCGCTGGGTCTCGCCCAAGGTCTCGCCGCTAGGAGGCACTGGTGTTTTACGGCCTTCAAGTTGACTGCAGTCCCTCAGTCAAGTCAGTCGAGACTTTCGTCATCTCCTGTGGTCTGTACACCTGTCTACCATATTCTCCCGGCGCTCTAGCTTTTGTCCCGTTAGGCGTCTTGGTTCCATCCATTCCTCTACTGGCTGAACAGAAATTTGAAGCGGGTTTGCGACATTCGCCTAGCTCATGTTAGCTGTTTCCTTAAGTGTGGCGACTACTCCTACACGTCGTCAAAACGCCTACTGTCTGGCTACCATCAATAGGGCTCCTGTTTATCTGGACCACCCTCTGTCTTAATCGGAGAGTTGGATTTGGCGGGGATATGTGCGATGTTGGTGCTTAATTTGACGAGCGAGGCCAATTTCCAGCAGGTAGATAGATGAGGGTCTAGACAAGACAAGTGCCAGAACCGCAGTTCAGAAAACGAATGTTGCATCGCACTATTCAGAGAAAAATATATATCGTGGGTTGCGGCCACTATTGTAGTACCGAAGTAAAGGAACGAACCGAAAACTAACGCATGACCCCATCGACCAATATGAGGTCGCCGGTTGGCGCAAACGTTCACCGGCACCGGGTGATCGTCTCCTAAAGTTTTTCTCCTCGCTGAAAACCCAGGGGGCTTGCAAGGGGGCTTGTATGCTTAGCTCCGACGTCGGCACTATGAATCCCTGGGGGTTCGGGGGCGGTTGGAGACATCTGCGCGCGGCTGGGGTACGTATTTGAGAATATCGTGTCAAATGAGACAATGGAAGCGAACTGGTGATACGCAGATTTCGCTATCACTCCAGGAGACGATGTGAGATGCCATCGAAAGAAAGAACTATACTTGATGCTGGTCTGTAGTACGTCGTAGTGTGTGTGCACCTGTAATGATTACGTGACCGTACACGTGCACGAGGAACCACCAGAACAGCGCTCGAGATCCATTACTTTCCAAGTACAAGAACGATTCGGGTTTTGGTGGGACGTGTTCGTTTTTCTTGGTCTAGTACTTGTAAGGTCGCATTGGGAGCAAAGGGTTGGGGACGTGCCCGACTCCCGATCGTTGTTGCTCGGCCTCGGGCCTCGGGGTTCCATCAGGCGGTGAGCGCCGAGGCCTGAGGAGTTTATTCACAGGTGAAATGACATTGGGATCTCGACCTCTACTACGGAACGACAACTACAGGAAGTATAACACGGCTCAGATATAGTGATCACAAGTAAATTCCCAAAATGCGACGCCAACGTGCCCAGAATCACTTAGATGGCGCTTTGCTGTCCGCAGTGTTGACTTTAGGCGCCGTGGCACTTTTTATAGCGGTCTCTGCGCTGGGAGAAACAACCTTTTCTGGGCGAGGCGGCGTGCCAAACAAGGGAGTAGCGGCACTAGCGGCACTGCCGGAGCCAAACAAGGGAGGAGTGGCGGCACTGCCGGAGCCAAACGAGAATGGGCGGGCGCTCGTAAAGGCACTAGCGAAGGCACTCTGTCCGTTAGTCGCTCCTAGCTCCCCTGGTTTCTGCTTTGGGGATAGCCATATTGGCGGTGAATGGTGAAAATGCAGAATCGAAAGCCGCCTGCAACTCAGGGGAGGGTTTTGGATCTCGCTCGCCCTCACGTTTCGGTGCTGCTTGCGCCAGCCCCGTTGCGTTGCCAACTCCTTGTGTGGCATTCTCTTCTGGTGATTTCGCTACACCCTTGCCTTTCTGCTGCGACTGACATTTCATCCCCAAGGTCAGAGATTTTCTGTTCGCATCTTTGAGATTGACAGTGACTTGAACTCACAAAAAAATTGGGGCTCTCCTTTCCTTTCGCACCCACAGGTGACGCGGCTGTCGTAGAACCGGTTCCTTGTTTGGCAGCTCCGCCTTCTGGGCCAGCGCGCGAGGCGCTGTCGCCCTCATTCCGTTTCCCGGCCAGTGCGGCTTCTACAACTCGCGCGACTTTGGCCCCGTCGATCGGAAAGACGCGACTGCGAACGTCCTCCCGCACAGCCGCCACGAGAACGACGTCCTCCATACGCATTTGCAGGGCCTCTGTCAGGCTGAGAGGCTCTGCTCTCTCGCACAGTGCAGTCAAAGCCGGCCGCACCCATTGCCCGACCGTATAGGTACGCGCAAGTATGAGCCGGTCGTGTGGAGTCGGAGGATTGATGGATTTGAGGGCCAGCCTGCGAATAGAGGCGAAGCCCCAGCGCGTGGACAAGTGGAGTACTGACTTCCATTGTCGATACGAGAGGCTGTGCTCTTCGAAATCTCTGCAGGGCGCGCTTCAATAACCTGGTAGGTGGACGGCGACGTAAGAAGCTCACTTGGGATAGATTACTGAGAGGAGGGCCTCGAAGTCTTCGCGTTCGACGTCTCCTAGTGATACGAGAGTAGTAAGAGCTTCGTGGTCACGGGTGCCGAGCTGGGCGAGTCGGGTAGAGAAGTATGCGGAATCGCGAGAAAAGAAGAAGCGGTGAACGCAATAGAGGGTGCCATCAACCTGCGCGATTCTGGTTAAGAATTTGGCCGTGCGTGCCACTACGGATTGCAACACACCAGAAAGGAGATATTTCCGTCCTTGAAAAAATACGTATTGTGTCGTTGGAACGAATCATCAATTCCTGGGTACGTGCTGGTGGGTGTTAAGGTTCCACTTGGATCGCCCGTTGAGTTCACGGAATTAGTCCCCTTCTCGGTGGCGCCAGGCCCGGGGTGTACGTCAGACGGTGAGTTAAACGAGACAACGGAAGGTGAACGCGAAAACGCAGTTGAAGTGGCAGGTGCATTGCCAGTAGCTCCCCAGGAGACTATGTGTGGTGCCATCGGGATCAAGGATAGAGTGAGAGTGGGCACCAACTTGAACGTAAGTTCGATGTTATATAGCCTACCCAGTACAGATCACGTTTCCTGCCACCACAAGACACGCCACAGTCAGGAACAATGGGAGCACAGCCATATTATGTAGGAGTGATTGTCCTTGAATACCAGTCTTCGTTCAGGCCAGTTCAGGATCCGCCTGTGACAGACACAGTCAAGACGGTCGTGTTTTCGAGTCCAAATCTTCACATTGATCAGGACCGCCCCTACACCGCAAGGCTGGTTTACACATACGACAAACTTAAAGCTCGTAACCCAGGACTGTGTAATATTACAAATAAGCAGGAAAGTCCGTATAGAAAAGAATACACGAGCGCGGTCCAAACATCTGAGGAAACCAACCTACACGCGCCAGTTTGCACAGTAACCCCCATCTACGTGCCTAGAGAAGACAGCTCAGACCATCAGTCCCGCTCCTCGTCCGACGGCGCGTCTCCAGCAAGCGCAGACTGATCTGATCCTGGGCCGGAACGACGCGAGGTTTTCACTCGCAGCCTCCGCCACGCCGAGGGGTCGTGGGACTCGTGATGATGACCGGAATCGGGGCCCCATCCTGGTAAGTGGGGCTGGACAGAGAGCGTAGGGGGACGGGACGACGAGGATCTTGCCCCAGGGGGCCCTGGAGGCCGACCTCTCCGCCGGCCGAATTGGGACCGGGTTCGCCAACTGTCCCACGGCGCCGCCCTTCCCAGGCCGTCTCATATCCATGGGAGAAATGGCGACTGCCGTCGTTGCGTCGTCGTCATCGTCGTCGTCTTCTACCTCCGCCGCTGCATCATCTACTTGATAATTATATTTCGCCGCAAAGGCGGCCGTTGAACCGGTGCTCGACTCAGATCCGCTTGATGATGGGGAGTTCGAAGCGGCTTCAGCCTTACCAGTCACACGAGCGCTGGCGGCGGCTATTGCGAGCATTCCGGCTTGCGCAGCCTCTATGCAGTGTGGGATTTCGGCCGGGTCCACTTGGAGGGCATGATGGCGGATGTCCTCCCGCACGGTAGTGACGAGCACGACGTCCTCGATGCTCATTTGACGGACCTCCCTGAGGCTTAGGGGCACCGTCCTCTCACACAGCGCAGACAATGCGGGAAGGAGCCAATGATCTACCGAGTAAGCGCGCGCTAATAGGAGTTGATCGAATGGTGTTGGGGGCTCGATAGACCCCAGGGCCAGCCTACGAAGGGAGGCGAAACCCCAGTGCGTGGAAAGGTGAAGTACCGACTTCCACTCCTCGTATGAGAGGGCGTGACCCTCGAAATCACTGATCGACGGATACGCCTCGATCACTAAAAAAGGAGAGGAAGTGACTGTCGAACTCACTCGGGATATATGACAGAAAGGAAGGCCTCAAAGTCCTTGCGTTCGACTATCTCCCAGGGATATGATGATAGAAAGAGCCTCGTGCTTACGGATGCCGAGCTGGGTAAGCCTGTTAGAGAAATACTCTGAATCACGAGAGAAGAAGTAGCGGTGGACACAGTAGAGGGTGCCGTCAATCTGAGATTATCATGGTGAATCGTGCGAGTACCGATAGTCGAACATTTTACGCACCAGGAACGTAATATTTCCATCTTGGAAAAAGTATTTCTCATGACGTACGAAGGGACTATCAGCAGCCAGGTGCACGCCAGGGGGCACCTTGTGTCGCATGAAATCCGTGGAACGACGGCTAACTTCGAGAACACTGTGGGAGATTATCGACGGATCTGAGGTTATCGACTCAATCGATACAATAGATCCCACAGTCGACGGCACTGGTGAAATCGAGCGTTTGTCCTTGTCGAGTCCCCAAGCTACGATGTGTGGTGCCATGATAGATGTCAGTTATCTCGGTCAGGATGTCGTCTGATCTCAAATCTCCAATTATGACATAACAAAACGCGTCTGTCACACCGCACGTGACGAGTGACAGGACAATCATTCTATAGATTTGGGCGGCTGTTGAAGCCCAACCCGTAGTAGATCAAACGGACAGACAAATGTACCAGACATAAACACAGAGCCACAATCTTTACCAGATGCGCGTCTCGAGAAGTAAATCTGAGCTGCCTTCGAGGCCAATGCATGCCTTAAGGAAGCACTCGAGAGCATTGCGCTGACGCGACAGCGAGTTCACGACATCCGTACCTGTTCGTATTCACACGTCAGGCGATCAACGTCTAGGGATAGGCAATAAAGACAGCACGTACCGGGTTTTACGAGCGGAGCCTTCAGCATATAGGAGAGCAAACTAAGCACAGGATGGAGTGGCTTGAATTCCGCAGCAAGCTCGCGGTACTGGATGCGAGTGAGCAGCTCAGCGAGGATGGTGAGGTCAAGGATAAGTGGTGTAGCAAGTAACGAGTCCTCGCATTCGTTGAAAATATTGATAGTCGAGCGGCCACCGCCCATAATCTCCGAGTAGTACTCATCGATCGCACGCTTTGAATCTCCTACGGCGGGTACGTATTTAATCACAACGACGTGGTCGGGGTGTTCACCCTTGACATCTTTGGCATTCTTTCCTGAGACACCTGTAACCATCGATATATAAACAGATCCAAGAGTATGGAAAAGAACAAACAGTACCTTGCTCGGCCTCAACCTCGGCTTTGGTCTTGTACAGCAAATGATTCGCCGCAACCATGTCATCGACGACGCTGCTCTTCGAAATCTCCTTGCTCCGGAACTGACGCTGGGAACTGAGATTCTGGCCATCGTTATTACCGAGGTGATTATAGCTCGCGATGGAGAGCGGTTTGATCCCGGCATTGACAAGGAATTCAGCCAATACACTCTTGAGCTTTGTCTGTCCAGACTTCAGGTCGTCACCGCCAATGAACGACTTGCGCTGCTCCGCGAGCTTGATGACACCGGGAACGAAGGTGTTCTGGGGTGCGCCGTTTATGAAAGGAGCGCCTTCGAGGATAGAAGCAACTGCAAAGACGGTGCTAGGCGCGACCTCTTCATGTGAGTCCTTGATTGAAGCGAGGATCGCTTCCGCGGTGTCGTTAACGCCGGGGATAATGTCGCTGAACCGTTCAGTGTTCGCGGTCCAGAATACGATGACCTGATCGAGGCCATTGGTGGCTTTGAAGTCGCGAATGTCCTTGCGAATTTGCGCGAGGTGTGCACCTTTGTCATTTCCGGGAATAACGTTGTCGGCACGCTCTTCTTGGTTGGCGGCGATATAGTCCGGGTAGTAGATGGAAGGCAGGGGAGCACCGAGCTCTTTCATATACGGGGCGACCTGGCGCTGAAGGTCCCATTCAAGGACAGCAGCGCGCTTCATCGCTGCATCGAGGGGCACGCCGGAGATATCCCAACCGCCGAGCACGAGGTCGTTGGGATGAACCATGGGCAGAAGATCAGAGAGAGGCGCGTAAACATCCTTTCCAGTCGCGTCAAGGCCAAGACGAATGGTGCTTGCACGAAGAAGGGACCCAATGTAGTTGGGACGCTGGATGGTAGACTTTGTGTGCCATGAAATATCGTGACGGTTAGCAAGAACGGTTGCGACGAGGGTCGTGCCATTATTGCCACCAATGCCGACGAGCATGAGACTGGAAAAACCGTACGTCAATACAACGACGCGATAGACGGCAGTGAAATCACACATACCCAGTCTTCGGGACCTTGCGCTGAGTCCTGAACTCGAAAGGGGTTACGGTAGGTTTGACCACATACCGACCGCCTTCCTGGACGACGACGTCGGCACCGCGATTGTGGAACTTGGATGTGATATACTCATCCGAGTAGACGGTGTTCTCACTTTGAACAGTGATAGCATCGGCAGGACGGCGGGAAGCCGTGGGATGGACGACCGAAGCGAGAGGCGCGTCAAGAAACGATGGGGTGGGACTCGCGTTTCCGGACGAAGGAGAAGTGTTGGGAGCCATGATGATGTTAGACAAAGTTCGCGTCGAAAAGAAATCAATGAATTGGGAGAGAAGGTGCGGTGGTGTGTTTATAGCCTCTGTGAGGGTTGTGCGTGCTTCCGAGTTGGTTTGAGTACATACACAAGGAACGGGTGGTGCCAGCAAAGAAGAGGGAAGGGCAGGGTTTTATACGCCAAAGCGCGCAGCAAAAATAAAGATTAGGTAACTATAAATAAATAATACGAAATTGGGGAATTCCGAGCCGACCCGCGACCTCGGTCCATAATGTAATCGATGTCCATGTAATATTCCTCGCCTTTGCACACTTGGCTCAGTGTCCCTAAATTTAGACCCTGTCCTTGCTAGTCGCGCTTGCAATGTCTTACACGCCTCCCCCGCGTGGTCGACATTCACTCAAATTGCCGATATATCTCCGAACTTATCGTCTTCGGGAGCGCGACAGTCTGACGCAACGATGACCCTTTCTCATGCTGGCGCCTCTAGCGGGTTAACGTTTAACACGGGCATCGTAAAAGAAATCACACAATCAACTAGCACTTCTGATTGTACGGACAACATCCCCGCAGAGACTTTGGTTGTACGTACGGCGGAGCCCATCTTCGAGAAGAGAAGGTCCAGTATCAATGCGATCAGCGATCATTCACCCATATTCCATATAATCACGGGAGCGACTGTCATCTATCTTAAGATACGTGTCGCCGTTCACTGCAGGTCTATGCGGCGGGCGGTCCTTCTTCTACGGACTTGCATGTGGCGAAGGCAGCGAACGCCAGAACTATTGTATCCGCACACGGCAACGGCGCTGTTGTGTTCCCGATTCGTGTCTCACCGGTCTCTTTCTCATAGCTCTAAGAACGTGTTGCATCCGCAGTGACAACTGAGGTGACATAGGCCACAATGATAAGCCCACAGGCCGGCGGTGGTTCGATAACGCGCCTCGATCGAGGTAAATTAGCAGATGAAGGGAATTTCAACGAACCCAACTCGTATCAAGTGTATTCGGACAGCGGTAATGGGGTTCCCACTCTTTTCATGCGCCTCTGGAGATGTTCTTTGGTGAACCGCATGACAATCGAGCAGGGCCTGGGCATTTTGGACACCGATCCGGGCTCGGTTTCATGATCGTTAACCGGTACACCGTGGACCTAACTGCACCTCACCGACGGGGTTGCGCAATCATCGTGGGGATGGGCGTTGGTGATCACGATCACGATCAACGGTGCTAACCGATGTCGTGGGTCAAGCCGGTCAAGTCCCATCATCACGGCGGATTTCGCAAAACATACAGTGAACCCTTTTTTGCTGATAATGACCATGACGTGCGTGCAGTAAACGGAAACCGGAGGAAGGCACTGTTTAGGCGGCACCGTAGGCGCTCTCAGGTCTGGGTCCAAGTGGGAAACTCGGCACCCCAACATGATTATTGCGGAGCACTGCGAACAGATAGAACATTGGGGGATCGTTTCATGCCACAAGGGGACAATAAATCCATCAAAAGATCCTATGGAACGATTGAACCCCTTTGGCTAGGCGCGCCTTCACATCATTCCCCATTCTTGCTCGTCATTTGTCTTAGAGAGACGGGATAATGTGGCGCTTATTGAAGGCAGACTGCTTGTGATTCTTGCTTTATTCACTGACGTAGGAGCACCTGTCATCGACAAACCACCACTTAGGTCACTGTTAATATTGTGAGTACGTCAAGTCATGAATGTGCGCGCCCCAGCCCAGCCACCCCTACTCCCGAGCTAGCTCGATAACTCTCAGAGGCAGCGAGGATGACAGAGGGTTACCGGTCGTCAACAAGAGATGGAGGGCACAGGTAGATGCTGTACTTGTGCCACTACGCACCGCACTGGCACCGTTCGACGAAGCTGGACACAAAAACTCACACCGGGCCGGGGAAGACTTACGCAACTTGTCGTCTCCTTCAACGCACGACACTGTCTCAGCCCTCCCTTCCTTCTCTTTCTCTCGCCTCCCTTCATTTTTTTTTCAGTTGGGGAGTGGTCTCCACAATATATCCGGCCCTCATCTCGATCGTGCAAAATACTTAATTCCCGCCGGCCATGGCTTCGTTGCAAAATATCCGTATGACCTCTTACTCTCCATCGCGCATCATCTCGACCTCGCGGACATATGTGCCCTGCAACTAGTGCGTAATAGTCGGCTTAATATCCCCCTAACACGTTTTTGAGGCGTCACCTTGCCGTCCGTAGACGTGCAAGCAGCTCCGCTATGCTGTCCGTACCCGCCCGGTGTACCGGGAGATGGCGGTCAGCCTCCTCCGACGTTGCCGCGCGCTTCCACTTTATGGATTCAAGCGAATCTCCGATCTTTCCACGGATCAGCTTGTCGAAGTTGTAAATCGTGCAGCCCAGTTGGAACGTGGCTGGCTCACACGCACCCCGCGACCTGCTGTAAACGCATTCATTCCTCAAGGAGAGGAAGTTTTGAACGGGATCACGAAGTCCACCGATGCAACGGGATGGGGAATCAAATCTAGATACTGGTACAAAGTCGTTGGGACACCGCCAGACGAAGAAGTGGATTGGCTCTCCCCCATCACCGCAAGTTATACACTTTGTGCGACGAAGAGCGGCAAGGTGGTTTGCTGGGACGTACAACGCGACGTTGGCATTGCGGAATGGAACCCTGGAGAACGGTGGGAGTTGTGGAAGTGTCGGGTCGAGTTTGAACAACGCATCGTATACTTTACGATGGCGAAAGTCCTAAGGGGAAAGTGAGCAATCGTTCATCTGTACATCTTTCCGGTGTCTTACATCCGTTCCAAATGTTTCCTTCCAGGGATGATGAGAAGGTTATGCAATTTGAACTCATGCAAATTCATTTCCCGGAACAGAAACTTGACACCGACGAGCAGATTAGCCCGTCATTCTCTAATCTCCGATCGTTTAAGACGTTGGGGATTGTCATGAACGTGTTCCTGCTGGACCCAGAAGCACGCTTACTTGCAGGATTCGTGTGGATTAGTCGTACTAACAGCATCGGTCTATACGTGCTACTAGATTGGAACAAGGAAGAATATGTGTTCGTAGATACAGGCATCCAGTGTGTAAGTGGATACATTTGTCATGTGACAGCAAACTCATCTTCAAATTCACAGACTAATACAGCAAACTGGTCGTGCATATTGTGCGACGGTTCCATTGTGATTCATTCTGAAGAGGCGACATTCGCATGTCAACATTTCTTCCCACTATATGTCCTCGCTCAACATGTCACCATCTCTAATCCTTCTCCCTCCTTTGTGCCACGCATGACTTCACAGTTAAAGCCCAGTCGAACAGTTAATCGGAGCTTCACTTTCCCCATTTTGCCACCCGAATCCTACGTCCTCCCATTCCGCCAGCCCGTCATTCAAAATATCCTGGTCGCAGTGCCCCAAGGCAATTTTCACCAGATCCTCCCCTTGCCTCCCATTGACGACGACCCTACCCCTCCCACTGATGTGAACAACCCACCAAACCCGTTCAGCGATCAGATCTGGTATCCCGAAAGCGCTCATTTTGTGCGGCAATGGTGGCCAACACTGCCCTCCGTACCACGGCTCAGCTGCACCGTCGTGCTCCTCGCGCAACACCACCCACAGACGCACGTCACCAAGTATGTCCTCGCGCAGCACTACTTCACCGTGCCGCTGCAGATGCCCGGTACCGACGCGGACGCGGACGACGCGATGATGCAGATGTGGTATGTGAGCGTGCCGTTCGAGGTCGTCTGCGTGTCGGACCAGGCGGACGACGACGACGACGACACGATGGACGCGCCGCCGCGGCAGCGGCCGCTGCTCGCGGTCGACTTTGGACACGCGGTGTGGCTCGAGCACGTGCGTGCGGCGGACGACGAGGAGGACGAGGAGCCGTACGAGCGCGGGCAGAAGCGCCTACGTTTCGTGTCGTTCCCCGGGGTGCAGCTGGAGGGGGAGGGACGCGCGGTGCGCAGCGGGATCGGCTCTGGTGGCGGCGCAGACGGCACGTTCGAGATGGAGGGCGCGGCGCGGACGTTGGCGATCCCGAAAGAGCTGGACCTGCATGACGTTGAGACAATCAACATTGACCAGAGCCAGGGAGCGGTAATACTGTCGGTCCGGCAAGGGAAGATATTCATACTATGTTACGAGTAACTCCCCCTGTTCTTACTTATGTCCGGCATGTATCTTCCTTAATATAATGTACGACACTCCAAACTAGACTGTTCTCTTCTCTAGGGTTCCTCAAGTCGCCCCAGTTTCTCCTTCGATAACTGGTTACAAGGCACCAGAACATCTTAAGATGTAGAAGCAAAGTCGATGACCATGGTCTGCACCGTCGTTGAGTATCATAATCCATCCACCTGTGGACAATTTATTCAATGGTGTGCCCCGAGCCAATTTGATCCAAACAACAACAAACAACACAGCAATTTACACAGGTTAGGACGTGGACAGAGAGCAGTAGGTGAGGATTGTTCGTCGTTTGAAGGTACAGAGCGAGGAGCAAAGAGAGGAAGTAGATAGAAAATGTAAGCAAGATAAGACAGTGATTTCCTGGTCAGGATATAGTAGATAAACCAAAATAAAGCGATGGCGCGATGAACGGACAACTCAGTTCACGGGAGCCGCGGTTGGGGGCGCCGGTTCCGCAATATGGGCCATAGGTATAGCAGTATCTGAGGCCAAAAAAAAAAGGGATTCACAGTGAGGACCTAGGAATCCATGATCTATGAACCAACGTACCTCCAGCAGGGACGACTGACGGAGTGATAACGACAATTTGCAGAGTTGCGGGTAAGGAAAGGCGTCGTTCGTCCATCGCCACCTGTGAAACTTTAATGGGTCGTGGGCTAGCTACGAAGAGTAGCTCAACGTACCTCGACCTCCCGCCCAACAGCCCTGATCTGCGAGGCCAGGGAATAAAGTCTACAAGTGAGGCCATGTCGAACGGCCAGCCAGATCTGTGGGAAAACCCCAGGAGAACGATGGCTTTCAATACGCATACGCGCAAAACGGCTTGCGAGGCTGTGCAAATGAGTCAATGAGACGACGACTCGGTTGCAGAAACTAGATACATACATCTCAAGATCCACCCTATAATCGCTCATTTCCGGGAGCGCGCCGATTGTTACAGCGTGGGCGAGAGATCGTTCAGCGTTGTTCAGCATTGAGGACACATTCGGGATGATATAGCACGGAATCAAAAGGCGGAGGTAAATGACGACGCCGTACGTTCCAAGGATGGAGAGGCAAAAGCCGAGCCATTCGATGAGATCCATGTTCAAAAATAGAAATGGAAGTAGAAAATTAAGTGTGACTCGGGAGTTGGTGACTCAGGCTTGAGGCTCAAGGAGAGATAGGTGGAAGGTGGATACGATGAAAGCGGGACACGGCCTTGGCCACCACGTGGGATATCCCACGCCCTCACAGCCCCGCCGCGAAGCCGCCTCTCACTGTCTCGGACACTCCCGACACTCCCCGCAAAAGACAAGTAGTCAAAGATGAATGAGCTCTTGAAGGTGAGCTGTCCTCAACCATCTCGAAGACAAGTATAACGAAGAATTTGACACAGTTCCGTCTAGTAACGTCGATATTTGTGAGCACGCGAGCACAGTTCAAATCACACAAGAAAATCGAGGGGAAGAATGACCGGGCGGATATCAAGAATTTGGGGTAGACAGTAGAACGAGGAGACAAATCCAAAGCCTGAAAATGACACCCACTGGGGGGACAAGGTGTAGAATTGCCGAAGCTCGTTCGCTTTTCTACCTTGTCCGCAGAGTAAAATCTACGGATCGCAACTTTCCTTTTTGATCTTGTGAAAGAGTCTCAGAAGCCAGCCCAGACCTGTATCCAGACATCGTTCCCAGTTCAATATTTTCAACTCCGATTAAACAGGTACCAAATGTGGAAGCTAGGAACCGGCTTTCTCCAAATCATCGGCCATCTCCAGCGAAGGGAAAGCTGATTGGAGGATTAGACTAGGTACAACCGCTCGTCATAAATCGGATCTTTCCATACAGTGCCAACTCTGTCTGTTCTAGGAGCGCTGGCTCGCCTCCGTGTCCGTGGCCGTGTCCCAGGTCTTCAGTTCCCGTTCGTAGTCGTCCCAGACCTGCATTCCCAGGGCAACTCCGCCCAGTTCTCCATCATCAGGCTGTGGCGAATCGCCATCCCTGCGTTTCTTTCCCTTGTCCTCTTCGGATCTTTCCCCTGTTCTTGGTATGGAGGATGCCGGTATGTGAACAGGGACCACCGCGCATTCCGCATACAGCGCGCCTGGCTTCAGTACCTCTTCCGGTGCGCGCTTCCGTACGTCATCAGGCGCGGCTGTGAGGTATTTAAACGGCGTTGGGAGAAAGAGCGCGTGCAACGTGGACTGCAGAGTAGAACTCGGCGATTTCGTAAGGATACGGAAAAAGGGATTAAGTAATATATACCTATGCCGCCAGTCAATTACAGGCTTCCCTGGTAATCGAAACACATGAACGCCACTCACAGTATCATTCCGAGCCAAGAAACACCGCCCCGAGAGGAATCGGCCGCGAACAAAGATGCGACGACATCCGTGCGGCTTATCCCGGGGGACACTGACATAGCTACTATGTTTGAGCGCTGAACCTTGTCGCTCACGACTGGAATGGTCTGGGAACTGACGCTGGTGCGTGGAACTTGTGAGCCAGAAGGAAGGGCGTCCAAGACGCGCTGTAAGTGCTTCATGAAAACCGCCGTGCGAAGAGCACGCTGGCCTTCTATGAGAAATAACGACGACGGCCTTGTCGGTCTGGATGTAGAAAATGCGCGTGCCGCCGCGGCGTAGAACGGATTGATGAGCGTAATGAGACGTATGTCGCGCTCGACTGGGGCGGCTAGCAGCAGAGGGAGGAGTAACGTGACAAGCAGGAAGGTCGCACATGAAGCGGTTCGTCGTTCGTTCTCCAAATCAGAGCTATTCTTGGACGAGAGGATATCGCCGATGGGTGCGTATTCATGGGCGAATATCACCGCATCCAAACGCTGCTCCGACTTGTGGTAATTGGCACAGAAGGCGCGAATAGACGACGGAGAGGTGAGGTCGCACTGCTCTGCGTAGATGTTCTCGTTGCGAGTCGTATTGCGAAGGAGAGACACCAACGTTGCAGGCGCGCCTGTGTCAGGAGGCTCAGAAGTGAGAGCTAGAATGTGAGCACCGCGCTGGGCTAGCGAATCCAACAAGGTAAGCCCATTAGGGGTGAAGGCCCCCTGAAAAGTGGTCGTCAGTCAGCCCCATGAAGAAATGACTTCGAGGTAAGACGCAGCTGTAATGAGGATGGTGCGACCGTGGAGGTCTCTTTCTCTACTAGTCTTGCGACCCTGCGCGAATGTATAGACTGTAATCGCGGTGATAACAGTAAGGAAAGCGTGTGTGTAGTACTTTTGTGGAAGGATGATAGACCCAACAGCGTAGAGTATTTTGAGCACCATGACTTTGCTAGGAGGAGAGGCACGGAAGTGCGGGCCGGAAGACCAGGAATTGAACTTATGTAATCCCGATTGGAGGGGATTGTGCAAGTGCCAAGGGGGTGAAGGGGGCGTGGTGGCTTAGTGGATGTGCCACCACTGCTTCGGCAGTTGCCAGCCTTGGGCAAGAGGGTCCTGGGTTTGAATCCCGGTTTAAACCATTTGGGGGGTTTTTAGTGGGTATTGCCAGTGAGCCGAGTCCCACAGTACTTCCCACACTGCAGCACCCAGTGTCACGATCCAGGATCATGCCATCAATTGTTTCATATCTATTTCTGTTCTTCTTTCGGACAAGGGGGGGCCGGGATTCTTAAAATTGCACGGGGCCGGTAAATTTTTTAAGGGGCTGGGCCTCATCCCCCCCCCCCCAGAACCCCCCAAAAAGGAAATTTTATCCAAATATAGAACTGGGGCAGTTCATCTTTTACTTTACATTTCCGAACGCGCTGCACTTGCACACATCCTTAGCTATTGAATAATGACATGTCCTTGAACCTTGCGAATATCTGTAAAAAGTTGTGCATTATGCAGAGGCATGCACAGTCGGATGGCTCTCAGGGATGGACGAGGCATAGCGACATGCGGCCTGGGCTATAGGGGCAATCGGCAGGTAGCAATGGGGTAAAAAAAAAACTTGTATATTCAGCAATTATCTACACTGTGCTAGGTGTGAGAGAATCAGGGGGACCGGGGCAACGACGTCGCATCGCCTTCCATTGTCGCAGTCGTCGACTCGTTGTCGGCCTGTGGTTGTCATACCCATTGTCGTCTTCGTCACTTTGCGTTGCCATGGTCGCAGTCCTACTTGCTCTGTAGTGATCGCGGTCATCGTCCCGCGTCGTTGTTGTCACTGACTCACCGCCTTACTGACGTAGCTGTGATGGCCTGGCTGTTGGCCCGTTGTTGTTGTTCACGGCTTGTGTTAAGGCGGGACCTACGCGCCGTGTTGAGTTAATGTTGCGGTGGGATCCTGTGCAGCGTCGACACTGCGTCGTGGCATTGTGGGGGCTTGCACGCTGTTGTGATGGCGTCGTGGTGTAGCATTGTGATGGTGTCACAGCGCGACGTCGTGATGGGTCTTGCGCGCTGTGACAGGGTGGCGGTGGTGGCGGGCTCGTGGCGAAAGGTGGATATGGCGACCACAGGCTTGCGTGCGGTGTGGGGAGCACCTCTTGCAAGTTGGCGAGACGGCATGGCGACGTCCGCACCAGCGGGCAAGGCCGAGAAGGTGCAGGCATCCGCTGCCGTTGCTTTGGCGGACGCGCAGAAAGAGCGTTGGACTCGTGTCGAGGCGCGGAAGAAGGCCATGTGGCATCAGGAAAACCTAAAAGTACTTAAATGCTCTTAATCAGGCCTTAAAATGCTTCTAAGGCCATTTTAAGGTCATTTTTTCCTAAGGCAATTTAAGCAAGGTTGCCTCCTTAACCTGCCTTAATGGCCATGACTTAATTCCCTTGACGACTTAGAGTGGTTCTGAATCAGTACTTAATGGTCTTAAGGGGATTAAGATGAGCCCATGGTCAGTTAGGATATCAGTACAATTTAAGTCAACTAAGACCTGATAAGACAGTATTAAGACTTCATCTTAAATTTAAATGATTTGTTTTTTCACACAGGGATTGGACAGAACAGGATTTATGCAAATATATATTATGATAGGACTACAAGTAGCTATTAATAATACAGGTGGGGCGGGGATAGGTGCAACGGCGAGGTGGCAGTGGCGGCTGTGCTGGTGTGGCGGGTTGAGTCGGGTGGCGGTGGCGGCCGTGTCGAAACGGTGCCGTGGGGTGGGGTCGGGTGAACGAGGTGGCGGTGGTGGCCGTGTCGAGACGGCGCCGGTGCAGCGGGGTTGAGGTGGGCGGCGCTGGTGGAAGCGTCGTAGCGAGGTGACAGCGGCGACCGTGTCGAGGTGGCGCCGGCGTGGTGGGGTCTTGGTGGTAGCCGGGTCAGTGGAGCTGGGGTGTCGCGGCCACGTTGGGGTGGCAGGGTCACGGTCGAGGGGCAGCGGGTGCGGGTGTGAGACTGCGGCGAAGTTGCGGGAGTGGGTGGCCCTGCCCAGTCGAAATGAGTAAGAAAAAAAAAAGTGAAAAAAAAAGAACTCATCTGAGTGGGCTCAAGTGCCGCAAGCGAGACGGCGACAACGATGTGGCCTGCGTACACACATGTGAGCGGCAGGCCGGGCAGGCTGCTCGCAAGCCGCGAGGTGTGAAGGCGATGGGAGGAGGCCTCGATGACGAGGGTGACACTGTCCTGGCCTGCACCGGTTAGAAATGAACCAGAAAAAAGAAAAGAAAAAAAAAACGTAGCTTCGCATTTGCGTGAGGGGGAAGAGGGAGTGGCGTGGCGTCACGACAGGGGTAGCGTCGTGACGGAGTCTTGCATGTCGCGATGGCATGATGTCGGGACGAAGGGCGGGGCTTTCGCGCAGCGGGGTGGTGGTGGTCGAGAACCTGCGTGTGGCAGAGGATGGAGGCGGGAGCCACGGGCTGACGTGTGGCGAGGCGGCGGCGACGTGGTTCTGTGAGAGTGAGAAATGACATGGAACAAAAAGAAAAAAGAGATGACAATATGCACCTCTTTCATGATCTCGGCGCGGGCTGCATGAGGTTTGCGTCAGTTTCGAAGAGTCAACGAATGAGGAGGAAAAAAAACTCACCGAAAGAAACTAACCTGGCAGAAGTCTGGGTGGCGGCGAGGGCGTTCAAGTCAGACGCAACTGAGGCAACGTGGCACACCTTCCCATGCCACATATTAAGTCTCCGCCCAACACTTTTTTGCACAACACTTTTTTTGTACAAGTCGATTCGAGTCCGTGTTTCAGTACTGACATCAAATTGCAGACCTTTCCACTGCTCCCGTAGCTGTCCACCCCACAACCAGGCCTCTGATGCCGCCGCCCTAGTGACTCAGGCCCGATGACCGTCACGTCGCCAAGAGTAAGTCCGTCCCTTGAACATACTCGCACTGCTTCGACTGACCATCCTGGCACGATACCCCTCGTGCCACAACCGGCGCTACTGTCGCACTGTGGTCCCCGAGCCACCACCTGAGGCCAATCCAAGCCAGCGCGACGACACGGCGGCGGCGGCGTGTCATGGGTGTCACAAGCCCCAACAAGTGCTGGCAGCGGCGGGGTTACGGTAAGTTTCATGACTTCGGCGACTGCCTACGACGAGGTGACCCTGACAACAGCAGCAACTAGGCGGCAACGACCACGACCGCAGAGACTACGACGATGAAGCAACTTCGACAACCGTGACGGCAGCTAGGTAACGACAACCACGACTCTGACGAAGCGACCCCGACGACAATGGCAGCGGCGGTAGCTGTGCGGCGACGACTGTGACCGTGACCACCAGGTTGGGATTGGTCCGCACGAGCGCGAGCGTCTCGAGGAGGAGGATGAACACAGCAACGGAAGGTGGACAGCTCGGCAACGATGACCAAGGCCCCCATGAAGCGGCTGTGACCGCAACAACGGCGACGACCCGACAAAGCGGACCGCGACAGGAATGGGGACAATGGCGGCGGGGATGGCGGCGGCAGGGCACTCTGGGTAGTTTAGTATAGCTAAGTTATGTTCCCTTTGTATATTACTTGTCTACTCGGGAATGTGCGCGTTTTCGGACTGGGTGCTCGCCTTGGATTCTTTCTTTTCTTAGTACAGTATACCTTTGAATGTCCTACTGTAGTATGCTTACTAGAGTAGGACATGCTTAATGAGAATTTTACCAAGTCGCAAATAAGCAACTTGGCTTTGACTCAGCCAAGAAATAAGTTAACTAAGTCAGCTAAGTGTGAGTAAGTTTTTGTGACATTTTCCTGGTGCAATCTCACCACACTCAGTTTGAATTTTTTTTATTGATGTCACATATCTGTCCTTAATCTTGCCTTAAGACAATATTTCTAAGTGCAAATTAAGTCACTATTTCACTTGACAGTCTGAGGTGCCTTAATAGGCCAATTAAGGCAGCTAAGTACTTTGAGGTTTTCCTGATGCTGACCGCAGGATGGACTGAGCAAGTTGCAAACCATGGTGGCAGTGGCAGACACCACGACGAGCGATGCGGTCACGACGTCTGTGACGGGCAACTTGTCACCTGTGACGGAAGGCACGACCGAGGACGAGCTCCCGTCTGGACTTGATGGAGCTGTCTGTCGCGTCCTCACCGGATGCACCACCTCGTGTGGCACCCGTGCGCCCGCTGCCGGGTGAGCAGCCCGCGAAGGGGCTCGCATGGGAGCATGAGGGGTCTTGTGCGCCATGATGGGGTGGCACTGCGGCAGTGATGGCGGGCTTCCGTGAGAGGGAGGTAGCCCAGGTAATACTAGTACAGAGGTGAGGAAGGACTTAGTGAGAAAATAAACATAGTGAAACAAAAAAAAAACTTATCTTGATCACAAGCCCAGCTTGTCGTCAGCTGCTTGATGGGTGTTGCAAGAATGGTGGTGGTGGGTGTGGGAGCTAAGGGAAAGAGGCGCGAAAAAGGGTCTGATGCTTGGTCTGATGAGTGAGTTCGAAATGAAACGAACCCAACGGATCAACGGGCCGGCCTTCCAGATGCCAAAAAAGTAAATTTTTTTAAGGACTTTCGGCCGACCCCCCCCCAGCCTCGGGTCACGGAACCACGGCCCGGCCCTCCCTTGCTTTCGGAATTATCTTGAGTCCTGCTTCTGTGTTTCACATCTTGGTCACTTCTGTTCTGGATTTCCTGCCAGCTCACCAGTAGTGCTATATTTAGTCTCACACTTATGCGTCCCTGGAAAAACATAGAAAAACCACAGAAAAAGAGATTGTTGTAACAGTATTTAAAGCCTCATAGTTTACTCTGTATTTCCTCCTTCTAGTCTTGTTGCTTCCCTGTTGAATCCAAGTGCTATTGCCATTCTCCCCTTGTCCTCTCCCCTGCAGTGTGCAGGTCACCGCTCTCGCGCTTAGTCAGCGACCTGGCTCGTTAGCCCACCCCGACCCTTATTGTGACTAAGTGGTAGCAGCGTATCTGCGAGCCCACCGCTTGATCGTAAAACCCAGAGTGTCCTGTGGGAATGTCTCCGTAAATGGATTTCCCCCCAAGAAGTTCCTGGTGCTTTGTCAGGCTTCACTCTGGTGTTGGGAGCCTGGCACCTACAGCCTTGTGATCACACCACACTGGGAAAAACCTGGCAGGAGTTTCCAAAAAAAAAAAAGTGCCAAGGGGGGGGGCTCCTTGAACCACAACCACCACCATGGTCTGGATTTTCCCACAGGTAATGCTGGGGGCAAGGATGGGGAGAGAGACTGGAATGTGCTTCAATGGCAGTAGCCCTATCTCCACCCTCGCACACCAGTGGCCCTCACTGCAGAACCAATGAACGTTAATGAACCATGAACTTCCAAAACATAATGATGAGCATGTACTTGTAAAAGTGTAACAACAAAACCTATACCAACTAAAAGACCATTGTAAAATTACCTGTACTGTAGCGAATAGTCTGCTATACCCCCATCCCTCTTAGTCCCCTACCACAAGTGATTCCCAGTAGAACATGCACCCAGCGGCACAGAATGGTTGAAGAGACAACGTCTAAAAACCCCCGTGGCTGTGCCTTCTGAGTGTCTCCACCTATACGAATTCCTATTCAGAACTGGCATGTCCCACACGTAGTTCCAGTCCCAAGCCACACAGGTACCTCCAACCAGTCCTTGTAATTTCGCAGACACATGTGATGTCCGTGGGAGGAGAATTTTGAAGACCGCTGACTCAAAACTCAGCAAGTCCGATAAATCTCGTATTTACTCTAAACAAATAAAATGATTTTTATACTATTACTAATGAACTTAAGTAAGCTACAATTAGTGCTACAATGCCACCAAGAATGCCACAAACCACAGCACACGGTGGGATGCGTGTAGTGTGGGGGAGCACGAATGTACCAGACCATCATCATCCCCTGCTACACCAATGCCCCTGCCAACTTCCTGTGTGCCCGTCAACTTAGAATCACCAGCCGAGACAAGCGCAAGCTTATCTGAACACTGGAACACCGAGCCAATAGATCCCGCCACCTCGCGACTGTGCGGGAGTATAACATACGACCAGGAGAATGGGTATGATCTGGAATGGGAATCCATTGATGAGTTCCATCAATGGCATGAGAACGAGCAGTGGGCTCACGGCATAGAGCTCCGCTTGGCTCAGACAGTTTTGTCAGGCGGAAGTGCGGTGTATACCGTGTCTCGGCTCTATGTCTGCGCACGCCAGGGTACAGGAGGGGACACTGGCTACCAGAGGAAGACTGATTGGAAATCTAGGAAGGAACACAAGCGACTGGACACCGGCTGCCCTTGTCAAGTGAAGATCAAAATCTATCCTGACACATTGACTATCCTCAGCAGATATGTCCCTGATCATTCCCATCCTACCAGAAAGGACAATTTGAAACACGTCCGAATCCGGGTACCTGCACGGGAGCACATCATGGAGCTCATCAGATTGGGTTTGATGGATAAGGAAATAGTGCGTTATAATTATCTTCTCATTTTACTTAATCTAACTTCGAATCTCAGAAAAAGCATATCCGCGCTCAATACAGTGAGCACGAGCGGGATCATTACATCACGCTCAGGCAAATCTGCCGAATGAGGACAATTGTTGAGTGAGAGCGGGTTCAGTTGGACCCGAATGATGCACACTCGACCCGAATTTGGGCGGGGAATATACGATCTGATGGGCATTTTGTGTATTACAAGGATAAACAAGACCCCCCACCAGAAGGATCCAATCTTGCATATGATCTATTCATTCTGTGCATCCAGACAAAACTACAGTTGCAATGGTTCCGGCTCTTTGGGAACGTGTTTCTGGGAATTGATGCAACGCATAATGTTACCCAGTACAAGGGGGTATTACTATTTATGATTATGGTGCAGGATTGTTGGGGACATGGTAAGTGCTCCTGCCCGGTCTTAGTAAGGTATCTAATCACTACTTTCAGGCGTCCCGGTCGCCTGGATGTTATCATCCAATGGGACGCAAGCAACCATTACATATTTTATTGATATGATCAAATGCCAAAGTCCAGAAGTTGTGCCCTCAATATTCATGACTGATTGAGATCAGGCCCAGGTGAATGCAATACGCGCTGTATACCCAAGTTGTCACGTATTCTATTGCTGGTGGCATGTGCTCCGTGCCGTCCGGACCCACTTTGTCGTTACCGAGTTTCAGGATCTTTGGACCCTGATCCAAAAATGGGTCCGGACCACGGATAGTTACGAATTTGCCGTGTGGTGGGAAGACATTCAGAACGACAAATCAGTCCCCCAGAGTTTGGCTGAGTACCTAGCCAGGGAATGGGTTTCTGTCAAGGAAATGTGGTCCGCCGTTTTCCATCAGGATCGGACGATCTTCGAGGAAGGCGATACCAACATGCTCTTGGAAGCGTATGTAATTATCGCATATTTGAAAACGGCATCTAATTTGGGCCTAGGTATCACCATGTGCTCAAATCAAAATGGCTGGATGGGAAGCGCAACCGGCGCATCGACAATCTCATCGATACTCTCCTGACGGATCTGTTGCCACACGTACACGATCGTCTGAAATCCCAAGACATTGGACTGGATGGCTTCAACTTAGCAAAAGAGCGCAAGGAGGAAATCCTCGCGCGTGCCCCAGAAATCGCCCGTGACTGCATTGAAGTCGTCGACCAGGAGCGCATCCTTGTGCGCTCCTCAAATCAAGAAACATTTTATTCTATTAACAAAGTCCTCAACGAATGCAACTGTAAGGACTTCCTGCGAATCAGGTTCTGCAAACACGTAGCCGCCGTGCAGCACTACTTTGGGGGGGCAAAGGACTCGGCCCTTACTGCTTGACCGCTCCCAACTGCACTGGACTTACATCACACCCAAGAAAGCGATAACGCCGCTAGTCAGGAGAACGCCGCGTCGCTAATTTCTGCTGTCAACAAGATCATCACGTTGTCATGGCAGTTACTAGCTCAGGCGCCGAGGGACGCTAGACCAGAGTTAGTGAAGTCAGTCCACGCAATTCGCACCCACCTCAGTGTCGTCGCATCATCAACTGGCAACGACCAGCAGCTCCCCGAAAAGGAGGTGATTGCCCCGAACCAATTATCATGGCCAGAAACAGCTCAGCGTGAGTCTAAGAAACGCCATGGCAAGGTCGACAGCGCGCTTACAGCCGAACTAATTGGCGAAACCAACCGTAAGCGGAATCGCGCAGATCAGGACCCATATGGAGCCAGTGAGCAGTCCGGCAAGCGTGCTAAACCCGACGCACACTCAGCCGCTGCCAATACACGAGCACGGGGTGATACCAAGCCAACCCTAGCACGTCCTGCACCACCAGCGCCACCATCGTCCCTTCCCGCACCCCTGACGCACTGTTACGGTTCGGACTAACGGAGTGTCTCGGTCCAGAAGTGAACACTGACGTACAAGGGTATGACACCGCGTCAGCAGTATATCGTCATGGACTCAGTAGGATCAGTCAGCCGGGTAAGCTCCGGCGCATGTGATTGTGTACAATACAGTTCGGATCATGACTCACTACTAGGATAGCTGTACTAGGGTTTGCTCTACTTACGCTATTGGCTAGTAGTACTTGGAGTGGCGCTTGAAAGCCCACACGTATCTGTATAAGTAGTTTGCCTGTGGAGACCAAGAACGGTATCTTGGTCTTCTTCCAATACCACCATCTTCTCCGCATCTGAAGCTAAGGGGAATCCCTCCCTTTAAGTGAGTCATCCGGCATATCCCCTTAGACCAGGAATCCCCCATGACTTATCCCAAGTCCCTCTCTGGGCAGTGGACTATCCGTTGGACGCCACCTATCACCGGGTGTTCCTATATCGCAACGAACAAGTAGCAAGACACCTCCTAGTATTCTACGTCCTCGATCACGACTCGTGGGACGAACTTAGGGTCACCACCACCCCTCCGATCGGACTACAACAAGGAGACGACCTCCACGGATATCAAGCAGGACCAGAAGACCGTCTCTTCCCACATCCGGCTCATCACCCTACTACCCCGGCAAACAGGAACTTCTATCTTTCTAGGATCGTCACACCGCAAAACGCCTAAGTCAGGCAAACGTCCGTGGTAGACGTTACACACACGCCTTGATGCACCCAACGCATGCTAAACCTGACGCACGCTCAGCCACTGCCAATACACGAGTGCCAGCGCCACCATCGTCCCTTCCTGCACGCCCGTTGCACGCCTCAATGCACGCCTCAATGCACGCCTCAATGCACGCCTCAATGCACGCCTCAATGCACGCCTCAATGCACGCCTCAATGCACCCGACGCACGCCCTGACGCACGCCCCGACACACGCATTTTCTCTCTTGCAGCCTGTGTTGTCATTTAGTTATTATCCCTACATGCAGTATTCCTACCCTGTACCATACGCTCCAATGTATTATCCCCCTCCCACTCAATAAATTGACTTGCAAACTTTTTTTGGGCATGCTCACTGAATAATTGACTTGAAACTTTCTTTTGTGTGCTCACTGAATAATTGACTTAGAACTTTTTTCTCTGTTCCCGCTTACACAATTGACTTGGACTTCTTTTGGATGTTTGTATTTGTTAATGAGTTTCATAAAATACACTATCAAAATATTATAAGTGGCCGAACTTTCGGAAATGTCTGTGTTCAATTCAGACTTTCGGTTGTGGCCGAAAATGTGACTTTTTGCATCACGTGTGTCTGCGAAATGACGCCAACTCCTCCAACCCCCATGAAACCACCTCACACCTCCCCAACATGATACCAATGCCCGGTGCACAGCTTCCCCAAGGCAGATCATCCGAGTGAGTGACCCCCTCAGTCCCCCCTCCCACAGCACACGGCTGACAGAAACCAAAAACCAACTGCAGTTTTGGAGCAGATTCCATCCCAACGACTAGTGTTCATTTTCTCCCCCTCCTTGAGATCAAGTGCCCTTTTCAACCAGTGGAATAACCATTTGACTTTACAGTTGTCTTTGAGGTGGCAAGTGTAATCCTCGCAGGTATCCCCAGTCCTGAGCAAAGTGCTAGAAACAACAATGCAGGCTGCTGCCAGCCCTCAACTACCAACCCCCTCCCCTGCCAGTCAACCAGGGCCACCGACGCCCCGACTCTGTCCCCATTCTGGGCCACCCAGCCATCTACACCCCTCGCGGATGTATCCCTGCACTTTGCAGCCTGGCTACCTCCCCACTGTCCCAATGATTTAATGACCCTGGTGAGAGAATTCCACAACCACATTGAGTTGATATTGATGCTGGTCCCCTTGTCAGTATGCTGTCTGAGTTGCCACCTACGCCTTCACCACCGCTCCCACTACCTGCCCACATACCACGTTGCCACCTGACTTGTTTCCTGCATCCTTATCCCCACCTCCTCAACCTCCACCTGCCCAATTGTTGCGCTGTCCATCTCGCCCCACTGGCACATATTCTCACTGCAAATGACCTTACCCTCGCCCCTCATACCTCCGCCCACCTGCTCACCTTCGCTGCCCAACTCGTTGCCTGCGCCCTCACCATTCATGCCTCCACCACCTATGCCTCTGCCTGCCTGCTCTCTGCTGCTGCCTGACATGATGCCTAAACCATTTCCCCTGCCTCCCATACCTTTGCCTGCCCATCCGCCTCCTTTGTCTATCTCTGTCTGACCTGTCACCTGTGCCATCCCCCTTACCCCCATTGCTCGTCCATACTGTGCTGTTACCTCCACCCTATTGCTTGAGTCCCCTTCCCATGCCATCAACTTTGTGCTGACATCTTCCTGCAACCTCCCACTCTCACCCTTCACCATCCCATCAACCTCCGCTTGTCATGTCTTCCCCAGGCCCCTACCACTTTATCTATTGGCTTGGTGTCTCGGTGTTCCCCATCACCTTGACTAACTGATATGACACCAGCCGACTCAGTTGACTCAGAACAACAACAACAACATCTGACCCACCCATCTAATGCCGTGCCATGATACCCTCAAACCAGTTAAGGACACAGCAACAAGGCCAAGGCAGGCCTCAAAACCACCTGCATTTGAGCTATCACTAGCGCCACATCTGTCAATCTTGATGCCCCCCTCACACCACCAGCACTTTGTCTGCACGACCAACCTCACAACTGTCATTGGCACCTCAAACCCCACTGGCACCGTCATATGAGGTTGCTTTCACCACACACAACTGCTGTCACACAGTTAAAAGCCAAAAAGAAAGAGGTTTGACCAGGAAAAGCCATTTTCACCTCGGAGTCGATGTAACGACCATGGGCCTTCTGGGCTCTGAACAGCACCAATTACTTTTCAATTACAATAACATATATACACTATGGTTGACTAACAAACATCGCCAATTACAGACAATGAATATCTCCCATGCCTTCACCTTTGCGTTAAAGTGTCCGGATCTGTCTGTGCTTCCGTGTATTTCCTCCCATTTCTATTATCTCTTCTATGTACTCGAACCAGCTCAGTCGATCCCATATGGGAAATGGCCAAGACCTGTGGCCATACAACCCCAAAAGTGGCCACCAATGAACCCAGGTCTGATCCTGGGAGTAGGCTGCTTGACACTCACCTTGCCGATCTCAGCGCAAAGGAAATGCACCGATAAACAGAGAGCGTGCATGATGAAAAGACAATGGGATGCCAGCAGGCTTCTACAACAGAAGTGGCGCACCTCATAGGGGTCATGAAGTATGCAAGAGACAGGATAAAACACACACTACAAACTTGAACCAACCGAGGACAAAAGAACAGTGATCAAAACTAAAAATATGAAGATTCCACCCAGCTCGTGGAGGCAAACCAGGGTAAACTACTGAGAAAATCCTCTGATCCACCATACATCTGGATCCACAACCATGAGGTTTTAGTGGGTAGTATAGTGCATCACTCCTGGCCCATCGCAGGAGAAGCGCAATGAGCCCCACACTACCCCAATACCATGTCGCAAAATTGGGAAGGGCCATTATAATACATTATAATGTTATAATTTGATATAATCCAAGATGGGCATTGTAATCATTATAACCATTTGTGGATTTCTGATAACGGGCATTACAATCGTGATTTTAATGACGCTTACATTATCCATAATCATATTACTATTGGGGACATATATTGTAATCGAGGAGGACCGATCAGAACCAATTGGAAAAATTACAATATACCACATTGATTACATACTTATATTTGATCTTATAATTCTCTATTTGATCTTATCATTATCTAGTCTATCTATTACTAATCGTGATGCTTTCTAATAATCGTACTGAGTCTATTATAACCGCAATATAATAATGGGAAAATTCACGTACCAAAACGTCACCACTAGGCCAACAGGCCAACAGTACATACTCGAACAAGTTCCCTATAGGCAGTATTTGGGCAATACTAGACAGGGTGGTGAGAATGCGGCAAGTGGGTCGGTGCCGAGGTGGCGCCTTTATCGCGTGCCTGTCGAGGTAGGGGGGGGGAACCGGTTGACGTCGCCGAGGTGGGTGGTGGCGCAGTCAAGGCGATGATGGGTGGGGACAGCGTTGTGTTGGGGCGGGGCCGGGTTGCGGCAGCGTACCAAGTTGGGCGCCGCAGTGGTGGTAGTGGGGCCGAGTTGGCGCTGTCGAGGTGGCGGCGGCGGCGGCGTGGTGGTGGCCGAGGTAGTCGTAACGGCCGTAACAAGGGGGTGGAGGCGGTCGTGACGAGACGGCCGCGTCGTGGCGGCCGCTGAGTTGCTAGGTGGAGGTGGAGGTGGCAGCCGTGTCGAAGCAGCGGTGGTGTGGCAGCGTCGAGGTGCAGATGACGGCCGTGTCGAGGCGGCGGGGTCTTGAGGGGTGGTGAGGTGGCAGGTATGGGTGCGGCGGTTTTGAGGTGACGGCGAAGCTGCTGCGCCTGGGTGGACAGTGGGGATGAGAAAGAAAAAGAAAAGAGAGCTTACCTTAGATGTGCCGCGAGACGGCAGCAGTGGGTTTGCTTGCACAACGGGTGAGCGGGAGGTGAGGCCAGTGAGGTGGGGGTGCCCACTGTAACATGTAAAGGCAGGTGGAGCGGGGTGGCCTGATGACACGGCCGTCTCTGTCCTGTGGCTGCCCGACGATCAGAGGCAAAGGGAAAAAAGAAAATTGCTCAGCTTTAGGTGATCGTGAAGGGGACAAGTAATGAGTCACTTACGCTGGAAAATCGTAGTTAATGACTAGTGAAACTTGCTGTCAATACCGTGGGCCCAAACATCGGCTGTAATCAACACCCGCCTAGGTTAAAGTAAGCAAGGGATACGGTATATCAGCAGAGCACACTTACGATGTTCCGCCACGGAACTCTGCCATGATCGCATCACGTTCTTTTTGCGGCATCTCACCATGCATTGATGACACTGTGAAATCGGCTGCCCGCATCTTTTCTGTTAACCAGTCGACCTGGAAATAGCTGATCAAGAAACCTAGACTGTGAGCGACGGCATAAATGGCGCACCTTGCATAGTGTGTTGCAGAAGATGACCGTCTGGGTAATGGTGAGGGTGTCATACAAGTCGCACAACGTGTCAAATTTCCAGTCCTCCTTCTCAACTGCGATGAAGAACTGCTTGATACTCTCAAGTGTCAGTTCATCACACTTGACGAGAATGCGGATAGGGTTGGTCATGAATTTTGTGGTCATTTCAAGGGGTGCAAGGAAACGACATCATATTCGCGTGAAGGAAGGGAGAGGAGAGGGGTTCAAGTTCGAATTTCGAACAAGTTGCGTCGGCCAAGTGGCGCACTTCCCCACGCCACACATCAAACTTCCGCCCGGAAGTTGCCCGGATCCTAACAGGAGACACGATTCAGCGACCGCGCAAGGGACGATGCGGTGCTGGAGACCGCCCGACGAAGTCAGATGCAATTGTTTAAACAGAAACAGTAAAATGAGTAACTAATTTCTGGGCTATCACCCCTGAGCTCCCGAAGCACGACTCCTCGTCTTCCTAGTATTAGTAGCTTGCACTTTATTTGATCCCCCCCCTCTAGTCTTCTTGTTCGTTCGGGCGACAGCGTCGACCTGAGGAGCCTCCTCTGATAGGGGATTGCCCCTGACCTGGTCACTGAGATTGAGCTCCGAAGCTGCAGCAGGCTGGAGAGCCGAAGCGTGGAACGAAGGGGTGGGAGATGGGCGATCGGGAGCCACAGTTGTGGAAGATGATGGGGACGTAACACCTGTACTTCCCATGCGCTGGATGAGGTCGTCAACAGCACCGAAACGCCCCCGGGGTGGGGGCGGCTTCTTCGCAGAGGTTGATTCAGAGGTTGCAGTCTTGTCCTTGTGTGTGCCAAATATCTGAGCGTTGTACCAAGATATGAGTTGCTCGTAATACTGGGGTGGGAATTTCAAGATCGCCTGCTTGTAGAGGAGAAAGCGCTCTCCCCAATCAATGCCGCTCTGGCCCTTTGATTTCTCAGAGAATGTCTGATCAGGCCCACAGACAAATGTAAGCTGTGTGACATCAGATAAGTGAGCCGCCGACGATGACGATGGACGGACGTACAACTGTGGCCGCAAGAGCGATCATACCTGGCGTCGTTCCGTTATCCCCCAAAGAATGGATTTCGGTGCGCGTCTCCCTGCAGCATCGCCACCTAACGTCGAGAGACCAAATAAAATGGACTTCAGGAACTAATACATAGTTAGTTATGCGTTGCGTCAGATTGGTTAAACTCACCCTTGCAAGTTCCTTGACCATGAATGGACTCGTGCTGTTGCAGTCATTCGAAGGGAAAAGCATTGGCGGAAACGGAGGATACTTCTCCTCTGGCTTGCTAGGGTTGTAGAGGAGCGCCTTTAACTCGGGGATAGCGGTGTGGTCATACTGGCTATAGAAATACTCTGCATCGAGTTTGAGTAGTTGTCCAGCGATTTGTCGTGCAGTGTGGACTATAGTTGCACGCTCTGTCTTTGCATGAGTTTGGAACTGCCCGAATTAGTTAGTAAAGGTGACATAGAGTTAAGTGGACTTACCAAAGTTATGAAGGATGGCCGCCGTCTCGGATCTGCAAGTGCCTCCTGGAGATGTGAGGGAAGAGACTCATACACCTCGGCAATGATGGCAAGCTCCTGTGTGGACCGGGTATCATAGCGATCAGGGTTATGGGGATCCACACCAAGAGGACGGTCGTTGTTTTCGAGGATCGAACAGTCGACCCAAAGCTCATATGCAAACACGAACTGCGCCCCGGCGTGCCCGACTTCCCTGTCTTCACCACTCAGTGATTTGCGGGCCTTTGAACCTGTGGACTTTGTGGCTTTCAACGTGTCGTACTCGATCCGTAGTGAGTTG
The DNA here is from genome assembly GCA_021525015.1 of Lactarius pseudohatsudake. NCBI lineage: Eukaryota > Fungi > Basidiomycota > Agaricomycetes > Russulales > Russulaceae > Lactarius > Lactarius pseudohatsudake. Next base: position 17,587 of record JAKELH010000059.1, on the reverse strand, counting down.
TACTTGTGGGCCAGCTTCTGGTATTTGAGCTGAGTCCCTTTGAGGACCTGGAGGTGGTGTGCGAACGGTAAACCATCATGCCATTGGCACAAGAATAGGAACGCACCTCACGCAGCTCAGTGTTATTGAGCTGCGAAACCGATTGGCATGAAACCACGGAATTCTCAGATGGGACGTCGGAAAGGTTAAGCTCTTCCTCAGAGGACATGAACGCGGAAAGTTGGTGGAGTGAGGTGGGTGGGGTGGGTGAGTTCTTATTGCAATCGTTCTAATGAGTTATTGTCCAGTGAAAAAGATAATAATACTCACCGTTGACGAATATAAGTGGCATTTACTTAGATGTAATGATCCACGTTGAGGCGTATGAAATTCAGCTGTGAGGGTGGCGATGGCCATAACACGTCAAGAGTCGGATTCCTGACCACGGGGTAGCCCAGCTGTCCAGAGAGTTAGTCAACAGATGAACGATTGGTACTTACGCGACGGTCAACCGTAATATTGGGTCATGAGGGTCGATAGGGATATATCAGCGCCGAACATAATGAAACTACCGAATGACGTAAACCAGCTGCCAAAAGGACTGATGGCCAAGCATGTGATGAGCATAATACCGAGGTCACCGGAAATCTCAGAGAGTTCTTGAACCCCCTCTGATTCCGGCCTCGCGTTCTTGGATGAGGGATTCTTGATATGTCGGGTCACGTGGCGAGGTTTTGAATGGATTGAGAATAAATTGATGCGTCCCTTGCTGCGAATGGGTAGCGACAATGGTGCAATTACGTCGCTTTGCGTTGCTTGTCTCGGGGGGTTTTTGGGGTTCTTGCGTGGTGTAAAAAGATGACTTGCACATTCCTGAAGAAAAAAGAAAAACATCCAAGAATACATCACGATACCTCATTACAGCGGAGGAATAAATCCCCAGTGTGGTCAACGACGTCCATAACATAATAGTACCCTTCCTTATCGAAATCCCTGATCAGGGGAGCACCGCGAATGATAGTGCGTGCGAATATGAATTCTGTTACATCCCTGCGAGCGTGAACACGGCGCAGCCCTAGTTCACGGTCCTTGACGCGTTGTGTACTTATGGGTGCGTCGAGTGGTCGTACGAGACAAACAGAATAAATGTCGTTAGTAACAGATACAGTGAAAACCAGAAGAAGTTGAGCAAAAAAATGCCCATGCGTGGTGAGCACCATTATGAAGTCACGCCGCTCGTTGCCATGAAATCTTGGGCTGCAGTGTAGGCGGTCGATATATTGCTTCTGATCAACCCGAGACTCATAGACAACCTTAATGGATTGATACTCGGTAATCTAAAAGACATCAGGGAAGCGCGCTGAAGAGTAACACACAAAACACATACAAGGTCGTCAGGACTCAATACGACGGCACGAGGTAATGGTCCAGGTGTATCGGCGGCAGCAGCTGTTAGTTCAGCAGTCAACCAAGCGGCAAGGCGGCGGTGGAAGGTGTTCCCGAATGAAGAGAGGATTGCCAGTGGTTGCCGCGAGTGCAGTACGATGTGTCCATCATAAAAGACTTTGCCCCGTTGCTCTGACACGCTGCCGCCCTGTATGACGCTGAGAGTAGGAGTTGAGAGCATCTCTTGATTGGGTATCGGGTCGTCGGTAACTTCGTCGGCGACAGTTTCGTGAGAGGTCTCATCAGCGACGGATTCACGAGAGGCCACATCGAGCTCATCAATATGGTCGCGAATAAGGATCGACACGAACTTAGCATGCTCAACCCTTAAAATCTACAAGGAGACTGTTAGTGGAAAATCTACTCATGGATATCCATACCTGTGGGGCGATGTTCTTAAAATTTGTTTGCCTTGCATACGTCTTCTTCAGAGGCCCATGGAGCTTTTCGTTAGGCTTCGTATTGTAATTGCGAGAGGCCCCTTTTGCCTCGATATCGTCGAAACTATGCACCAGTGCATGCATCTTCGGGAAGTTCCAATTCTTAAGCTTAGCTTCTGGCTGTGCCTTTGCATCGTCTGCAGATGCATCAATGTACGCCTAGACAATCATTAGCCGATTAATTAGAAATGACAAGAGAGTATCACATACCTGTATATGGTGTCCGAACTTGTGGAGCTCCTGTCGTCCAACGGTGATTGTGTGTTCTGTGTGTTCCTCAAATGAGAGGAATAGATCGACGATGGTGAAGCTTCACAGAGCGCAAAGTAACGACTTTCCCACTTTCTCGCTGCACTCCCATGGGATAATGTTGTGCGCAGCGAATATAAGAATCTTGGATATATCCTCGAATTTTGTGCCGTCAGTGAAAGAAATTTTCATGACCCCCTGGAAATGGTTCAAACCACTCCAGCGAGGTACGGCGCAAAACCTTGAGTCAGTTCGCATGATGTATATGAGTACTAGAAAATAAAACGTACTGATCGTCCACCTGCGCCACCGCCTGACGACCATAACCTTCGACGTGCTCTTTGAAAACTTCCCAGAGGTGGTAGCCGAAGACGCCGGTGTTGTTAGAATGGAGCCTGTCGAAAGACAATGCGCGATGTGGGTCCGTGTGTTGCAACTGCCAGAATATGTTCTATTCAACACACGTCGATTGGAGTTAGGTACATGATATGAGAAAAGATATACGCTTACCTGGACATTACGGAGACCAAACTTGGAGAGTAGTGCTTCACGATCTCGCGCATGCGTAAAGCTTTGGGCCTGCTGAACGATTTCTTGTGTGTGGGCAGCCGTCCTGCGGGGCCAGTTCTTCGTGAGGTCCGTGAGCTTTAGTGTTCGAAAGTCCAGTCCCATGAACCGGAAAAAAACCGGGACCGGACCGGACTGCAACCAATGGCAACCGGACTGTCAGTTGCGGTTCATCCGGCCTGGGAATTTTACCGGTTGCGGTTCATCCAAATCTGGCATTTGGGTGAACCGCCACAGGGCCGGTTGGGACCGGTCCCAACCGGTCTTTACGACCATGACCACGCAGCATCGACAACGACACCTACGAGTCCACGACCACGATTTCGACACCCGGGCCGACTGCAGCGCCGACGCCGACACCAACAACTTGGGCCTCAACAACAACAACCGCATCAACACCGACTCGGACGACCATGACCACGGCCACTACCATCGACGACGACACATCGACAACCACGACAACCCTCAACAACAACATGTCGACAACCACAACCACAACCAAGACGACAATGGCGGCACATCGACAACTGGCGCACCATCATCACATCGACAACCACCCAAGCACCACGACGACGGGCGCAACAACAAGCACCACGACGACCAAGACGACAATACATCGACAGCCGCAAGAACGACACACCGACAGCCCCGCAAGAACGACACACCGACAGCCGCAAGAACGACACCGACAGCCGCAACTGAAGAACGACACTCTGGTACCGACGGCCACAAGAACGACATACTGGCACCGACAGCCACAAGAACGACACACCGACAGCCGCAAGAACGACACGCATCAACAGCCGCAACATCGACATGCTGACAACCACGACGACGACGACGACGACGACTTGAGCCGACAATCGGGCGATCACTGCGACACGTTCACAACGCCTCTTCGTCGCGAAGAGGACGAGGACTATTATATTCCATAGAGTAGTAGTCCTATACTAGTTACAACTTACAAGGCTTAATGTAATACCAGTAGTATAGTTCCCAGTCAATACATATTTCTAACGGTTGCAGTCGGTCTTGGGCCGGTTGCAACCGACCCTGAATGAGCCAGTTTAGACCGTGACAACCGGTCTTTTGAGAATCCGGCAACCGGGTGGGACCGACTCCTGTCGGTTCGGTCCAGTTTTGGGGCTCAGGGATGAACCGATGGATCGGTCCCGGTCCCGGTCTTTCCAAATTAGGCAAAAAAACCGGACCGGACCGGACTTTCAATCACTAGTGAGCTTATCATGTTTGACAAGACAAATCGGACAAGGGAAGTTTGACGTCGCTCTGCGGGTCAAAGACATTACACACCTAATCATCGCATGTCAGGGCTGAGTGTAGTACCATGGGAAAGTGTAGACGTACTATTCTTCGTAATCTGCAGACAAAATGAGGACAATCGGGAAGAGCCACCGTTCTACACCATCGCCACACTCAAGCCAACAACCAGTCTTCGAGTGCATGACGACTGACTGGACGACCATAGAAAATGATTCATGCCATACCGTTCGTTTGAGATTGACAAAAGAGGGCTTTTTGTGGCCCATCGGATCCTCAGGGACCTGGAAAACACTTAGTAGCGAAGAGATGTAATTACGAACGTACAATTGGAAGCCATCCGACAACGCGGCCACCACCAAAACCATTGCCGTTTCGAATACTGGCAGGAAGGTTGGCGCAACGTGCAATGACTGGGTACCCCTCCTCTGTCGCAAAACTTGAGAGTCGCGTCTTGTCAGCGTATAATATAAGGCCAAGAGGTTTCCCCCCTTCGGGGATTTGTGACTGCAATACGATGTGTTGGATCACGACCTCAAGTGCAACAGATCAACGGACGCTTACCTGGGCATCCCAGAAGGCGTCTGCTGACCAGGGCTCATTGAATACACGAACGGAGGATCCCTCGTCACACCGGAAAATCTTCTCCGCATCCCAGTGAAAGTGCGTTGCGAGCTGTGAAGACTGTACTAGATCCGTTGCCCAGTCCCAAAGCGCACAGTGGTATACATCGAACTTCAATTCTTTGTCATTGTACGATACAGACACTGTGGACAATTCAAACTACAAAGGGCGATAAGCCCGTCGCCGAGACACAGCTCTTGGACTCACAGGGGTCAATTTCAAAGACGCACGCTCCCAAGCAGTGTGGACCTCAGAGATCTTTGAAAGAGTCACCTTTCCCTTGCCGGTGTTACACAAATCAAAAACTTTGAGGATTCTATCTGAGTATTCATTACCCAGGCCGCTCTGCAAGAATATTTCCGCAAGCAGGAAATCCTCGCGTGTTTGGAAAAAGGGTGACCAGGGTTCGGAATATGGTTGACGGGTGGAAGTACGTCGAGGGGCGTGGCTGGGGTCATCGACGCCATGGACCTTAGTGGGCCTGTGACTGTTGGGATGATACTCCGTTCGGATTGCCCTGTGAGTGGCGCTGTTGGGTACAGCAGCTGGCTCGTCCAAGGGGTAGGGGGCTGGCTCGTCCAAGGGGTAGGGGGCTGGAACAAGAATGAGCATGGCGTTGACCAATTTCGCCGATAAAGGTGATGACGCACCCGTGATGTCCAGTTGGGTATCCAACTCTGCAGCTATAGAGTGTTCGTGGGCTGGCAGTGTCCCGATAGCCGTTCTGAGTCCACCTGGGACTGGGGAAAAGAAAGTCAGAGCAGAAGTAGGAAACGTGGAGTAATATCACATACCTCCAAGCTTAGCCCGCGCCTGGTTGAGCATATCTTTTTTGTACTCTAGTAGCCCCTCTTCTTCCCGTTTCTCCCTCTCACACTTCTTGAAGTGCGCAGCGAACACCTGAGGACGAAAGTGGCCCCCACAAATTGTACAAGGCTTTTTCCTGCTGCTGACGACCGTTTGGTGGGTCCCGGGCCTGAAGATGCAACCTTCGGCATTGCGAACGTTGGACAATAGACACAGAGTGACGACGTTGGAAAAAACAACAAAAGGATAGAGGTACAACAACGGACAATGAACGAATAAGGCAACACAATACTGGCAAATACTGGATGATTCAGAATCAGCACATGACTATAAATCGGTTATAATCTGATGATAATCGTATAATCATATCTTGTAATTGGGTCCCAGCAATTAGATCTCATTGTGTTCGCTCATAATGTTAGGTACTAATTATAGTTGGTTTGACTCGATCGCAATTTATATTGTAATGGTCGGGAATAATTATGACTCGGTTGTAAGGTGTCAGGAGCCAGTTATAATTTGATCATAAACTCGGTTACAACCGGGACTGATTATAACCTGGTTCCCGGATTTGCGACACAGGGGTGTACTCAAATTTGTATTTTGCCTCACTCCTGGACCCTGGTCCAGATTCAGCACGTTAGACAGGGCTGGTACCTACAACCTCCTCTCGTCTAACACCCATTTCCTGGTTACTAGATATTTAGATATTTTGTAGTACAGGAATGGAGCACTTTCCAAAAAAAAAAAAAGTGCCAAGGGGGGGCCGGGCCATGGTTCCGTGACCCGAGGCCGGGGGGGGGTTGGCTGAAAGTCCCTAAAAAAATTTACTTTTTGAGTGTTTGGAAGGCCGGCCCGTTGATCCGTTGGGGGATGCTGGCATTTTTTGTGCCTGTTTCCCTTCACTCCCACCTGCCGCCACCATTCTTGCAGCAGTGCCCATCAGGAAGAGGCAGCTGATGACGAGCTGTGCTTCAGCCCAGTAAGATAATTTTTTTTTTGTGTCTAATTTCTAACTAAGTCCTTCTTCACCTCTGTACTCTTGTCTGTACTAGTTTTACATGGGCTACCTCCCTCTCACGCTCTTCCTCAACACTCTCTGACAACTCGATGACCCCGCCCACAATGGCTGCTCGACCCTTGCCCTTGCCCAATACCGATGGTGGCACAAAGTCATGTTCTTAAACCACATGCCCCTGACGTCTTTATCTTTCCCATCGTCTTCGTCCGTCACACCTGAGGGTTACATGCCGCCGAATCCATGAACCGGCGAGCTTGGGTCATCTCCAAGCTTTCCAGGGTTGAGGTTGCCACTCCTGCCAAGAACAGACAGGCTGATCGTTCCATCACCAGCGTACTTGCCGACACCCGTGTCTGTACTAACACCCGCACCACCAAGGATGTTCCCAGTGCGCCACTCGATCGATCCTTCCCCGCTGCAATTCAGGGAGGCAAGATCAAAGCTCAGGCCTTGGCTTGGGCTCTTGAGAGCATGGCATACGTCCATGCGAGGGCGAGGGCCACAGTCGACACCATCATGCTCAGGTATCACAAAGCCAAGCATGGGTCCATCTGGATGGTTATGGGTACCCATGGTGTGCAACAGTGGTGGCAGGGGGTGCAGAGGCACGACATCATCGATGGCCCCGTGCGCGTCTGCATCCACCAGCCCGTCCCTGGCGACCATAGAGATGTCGAGGTTGAGGCAAAGAGCCAGACTTGCATCCTATGGACCATTGGGGTCAGGATCAGTTACAGTTGTGAGAGCAGAGTTGGTGGTGGTGGCACAGGCACCGCTGTCCGAGGTGGGGGTAGGTTTAGCAGTGGGGGAAGTTGTGAGGAGACCACATGCGGTGACCGTGGCCCCCTCATAGCAAAACCATGAACGACTCTGATGTGCCAATGGCCAGGCCATCACGGCGATGTCAGTAAGGCGGTGATGACAATGATGTGGGAATGATGACCACGATCACGATGGTGCAAGTAGGGAGACTATGATCACAGCAATGCAAACTGACAAAGATGACAACAGTTATGACAACCACAGGCCACAACAAGTCGACGACCGTGACAACGGAAGGCGATGTGCCCCGGTCCCCCTGACTCCCTCACACCTGGCACCGTAGATAGCTTTCCTTTAATACAAGTTGCTTAATATACAAGTATTTTTTTACCCCATTGCTGCCGATTGCCCCTTCATAAATTCACAAGGTTCAAGCACCAAGGCTATGTGTGAGTACAGCACATTCGGAAATGTAAAAGTGAACTGCCCCGGTTCTATATTTGGATAAAATTTCCTTTTTTGGGGGGTTCCCGGGGGGGTGAGGCTCAGCCCCTTAAATGTTTTTACCAGCCCCGTGCAATTTTAAGAATCCCAGCCCCCCTTGGCAAGTGCACAAAGTCCTTCTGTGAGGCAATGGCCCTTTCATGGTTATAGACACAAGGAAGGCAGCACTCTTTGTAGGGATTTATGGAGGCAGGCTGATAGAATATATTTGCAATGGAGATCACACAAAGTGGTGGTGAGCCAGGAGTAGGGCTGTTCACCATACAGTATTACAGTTACAGCTGTATATTGTATGGGTATGGTGTGGGTTTGCTCACCAGTCAACTGTACCATATGGGTAGATCAAAAAATATGTAATGGTATGGTATGGGTGAAAAGATGGGTACATGTACGGTATGGGTGAAAGGCGGTTATATGGCTGTAAGTACAGTAATAATATGTGTAGCAGACTGGAGAAGAGAGAAAGCGGAATTACTGAGAGCATATCTTAGCCAGTATCTTTTCACGAGAAAGAATCAACCACCTCTTCACCAACATGAGAATTCTAATAGTCTCTGGTTTCAGACTCGCATGATGCAGAGAAATGGTGTCACAACCACCAGAAAAAATTTGCTCAATGGCAACAGCTGATCCTGGAATAGATGTATTGCCAGTCAGCATAAGCTGGAGTAAAAAGTGATTACAACATACCTGGGATCAAGAAAATGTCATGAGCCAAGTGACAGAGCTGTGGAAATTGGGCCTGTTGCCCTTGCCACCACTGAAGTGGGTCAACCATCTCGAAGTCTTCTTGAGGCAAGCTCCAGAATTCGAGCAACTCATCAGGGGCAACACGCTTAGGGCACATCATGGGTTTGTAAACCCACGCAGGTATCCAGGTATGGGTTTGACGGGTACAATGTCAGGCACCCATTCAGAACCCACACCCATATAGTGTTTTGGCAGCTCCAGCTAACCGGTGGCTGAAGCCAAAGCCACAGCTGGCGGCAATCCCCGCCAAGCCAAGCCATGTGTAACCAAGCTGGCATTTTTAGCCTGCTCCAATTGAGCTGGCTACTTCTGGCTAACCTCACTAAGCTGGCCATAGCCACACCTTCCTTGACAACGTCCATGACTCTATGTCTTTACTCACTCATCCTCGCCATCTGAATCCTTACCCTCGCACATCTGGACGGGTTTCGCATCCTCTTACACTCACCTCAGGTTGGGGCGGACCGGCAATGCACTGGTCCTGGGAGTTATGCAGCCGCAGTTTTGCCTCCGTCGTTAAGGAGTTGGACAACGATCTCACCCGCACGGTGAGTATTTTTTCACTTGTTGCCACTGTCACAGCTCGTTGACTCATAACTAACATCCACACTTATACAGATATGCGACCTTGTTCCCATCGAAGATGATATATCCATCCTGGACGACGCCCAACAGCCCCTCCGCTCTTTCCATGAGGAGTCCGTTGCCCTCAATTGGAATGCCATGTTGTGCTTGTTGACTGTTGCTTCGTTGTCATTGGGCTTCCACACCTCGATTCATGTATGCCCACCTGCCGTTTTTCCGATTTGGGATACTGACCAGCCCCGTCCTAGCTTCTTTGGGATGGCTGACTTTGTTTGTTGTGTCACGCTCTCTCTCCTTCTTGCTTCTCACCCTCAAAACCATTGCAGAACATGTCACTACGTCGCCGGTCTCATCGGCTCCACCCTCTTACGACTCCTCTCCACAATGTGCCATTTCGTTTGCTTCTTCAGAAGACTGACATCATTTGCAACTTCTGTGAGGACACCAGCCGGCACCCTCAAGCTGCTCTGTAACCCACACCGATGGTCATCATGTGTACAGAAGCGTTGCTGAAGGGTTGATAGAATGGATGACAGTGGGCCACTTACCTGACATATATCCAGTGATGACGTCTCCCCATCATGTGCATAGAATGATCATGCTTGGATTATGACACATTTTCTTTCAGTCCCGCTAGCCCATCGTATTTGGAATGAAACACTCCATGATTAATGGGTAACAATGACGGTAATTACAGATATGCCTTGTAAAATTGACTGTAAAACACTCTCCATTCAGGTGGAGCTACCTACCACGACCAGAATGCGTGGCGAGCAAAACGTAAATCCCACAGATCATACGATCATGCTTCGATGGTGGATTCATATGTGCCAGCGGGGTTCAAATACCCCACCACCCTATGATATCATGGACGTAATTGATCAGGACCCATCAGTGTGTGCGTGTGCTGACTCTCACATTTAAAGCCCAAATTCCCTTGTTTTCACCCTGTCCACCCTCTGCTCATGACCCGACGTACTCGAACCTGAAAAGTGAGTCCTCGAGCCCTCTCCACACCCTGAGACTTACCAATCAAAATAGGCCACCACTAGCCAACTTGGCATTGTCTCCAGTGGCAAAGAATTTAGCTTGCAAGATACGGAAGACGTGGGCAATACACCTGACCAATCTATGTCTCCTTCTCCAGCGCTGGCCACTGACATTCGATCAGTCGTCACTAAGGCGACCTCTAAGGCAGCCCTCAATGTCGCCCATTTTTTGTTGATGTAACTTCCCCCAATCCTAGCAAGGGCGTGCAGAGGGCGTGCAAGATGTGCATGTGAGTACCGCCCCACTGATCGCAACACAACCTCCTAACAAATTGACAGCGAGAAGTACAGCAATGACAAATCGAAGACCTCTAAAAACATGCCGAACTATCATTACGCGAAAAGCACTGCGAACAACAACCTCTGCTGCCATCTCACCACAAAACACGGTTCGGAGTATGACGCAGTGGTTTTGAAGTTCAAATGGAAATACAGACTATTGACCCAATCAGGTGGTGTGTCCTTTTTTTTTTTTTTTTTTTTGGAACCATTTTATTCTGCGGCAGTACATAGTACAAGAACAGACTCCACCCCAACCTGCTACTCTGTGCATAAACTCCAGATCCACCCCTACACACCACACTACTGCAAAATCCAACACTAGTGACTAACAGTAAACGAGGATGGAACCTAAGAAGGCCAAAAACAAGAACCCTGCAAGGGGGCCCCCGACTATTTCCCAGGTCATCTGCGCAGGGAACTTAAGATGAGAGGGAGTGGGGAGACGAGAATGAGAAGGAAGGTATGATAAGTGGAAATTAGGAGATGTCGTGGGGAGTGGCGGTGATGCCCTGAAACAACAGCGGGCATGGGCATGAAGTAACAATCTGATAAAGACAGGTATGGCACCTTCCAAGGAAGCCAGTAAGGGACACCAAGAGGATAGGGGGGCCGGACCAGTCATGGGTTCGGCTCTGGTGCGGGCATGTCAAATGAGGGTGGGGGTGAGATCAGGGTGGGGAAGAGGCGGCCGGCACGGCCCTGCCAGTGTGATGTGGCTTGGCCTTCCAGCGCTTCAACTCTCCGGAGTGCCTGAAGGCAAAGAGGGTCCAGCCCACCAAGAGTAAGCGCAGTGAGTCCCCTGAAGGGTCCTCAAAGGTCAGCACCAAGGAGGAGACCGATCCCGGCGTGTAGGATGCAGGTGCCCTCACCCAAGATGGGGGCTGTGTGAGTCTCAGTCCGCGGTAGGTGGGGTTATCCACCAAGAGGGCTGCATGGAGGTCTGAGGGGGAGTAGGGGCCCCGAGTGGTGGATGCTCCAGTTGGAATTCCATTAACAAGGAGGCGGGCCCATTTGCAGTTGTCCCTGGTTTGGACAGGGAGGGGAGAGTGGTTGGTGGAGAGGAACATTGCGAGGGATTCGGAGATGAGGTGGGAGGCAGAGGTGAGATGGTGCGCCGTCGTGTCGGGCCCAGCGGTAACCATGAGGTTGTTCTTCACCGTCCACCGAGCAGCGGACAGGGTAGCCAAGTGGCCCTCAGAGGTGAGGATGGCGTTGAGATGGCTAACCACCTCCTGTGGGCTGCGTCGGACAGCCGGGGGGTGGGTGGCACCTGCTACTGGCGGGCGGAGGGTCACAACCAGGGACGGTCGTGCGGGAGTCTTCACCATAGAGGCAAATGTGGGGGGAGGGGGTGGGGGGCGTGAGGCAGGGGTGGGAAGGGGCACCGGGGCAGGCAAGGCCTTGGCCGGGGCAGGGGTGGGAGGTTGGGCACGGGGTTTCCGGGCATGGGGCTTCTGAACAGGAGCAGGGGTGGGAGTGGCAGGCACAGGGGCAGAGGGGAGGGGGGGGGCGTTGGATCCCATTGATGGCGCTCTGGAGGGCGTCCAGTCGAAGGCTGAGGGAGTCCCGAAGGGCCTCAAGTTCCTTTGTGAAGGCAGAGGGGGGTGGGTGGGGAGGGAAGCTGAGAGGGCCCAGGCCCAGGAGTGAGAGAGGGGAAGCATCACCCAGGGAGGGGGCAGGCTCGTTGAGCGCGCCAACCAAGGCTTGTCGGAATTTGGCCAGTGAGAGAGGGTACCCACCGTCATCGACAGTGGGGAGGTCAGCGAGGAGGTCATAGATGGTGTCCACCTTGGAAGGTTCTGGGGGGGAGTCATTGGGAGAGGTAGTGGACATGTTGGATGGTGGTGGTAAGAGGTCAAGGAGCATTGGTGGTGTGTCCATTCCCAAGGATGCCGGTAATGTGCGCCTGGAAGTTCTGCTTTTCTCTCTGGCCACCTTCTTAGAGTATCTTGTCCGCTTCATCGTCGCAGGTGATCATGTGAGTCTTGATCACCTCATATCCCCCTACGCTCTCACATGCCTTTCAGTCGATCCACATCGTCGAAACACTGGAGTTTCGACAGCTATATCTGGTCCTTCGTGAGTCACTTGTTGACGCTGACATCCCTGGCTGTGATAAGGTGAGGGAGGCTATCATCAACCACTGGCGGGGATCGTTCGACGGCTTGAAATTGTATCTTGCTGTAGTCTGAGTGCCTTGTTTTTCACGTCTATAGCTGACTTTCGTCACAATAGAAATCTTGCAGTCGCATCAGTTTCACTGCAGATATCTGGTCAAATGCGAATTTGGCGTCGTTCTTGGTGGTGACCGCACACTGGATCGCCCTCAATAAGTCAAGTGGATGCCTGACACTCAAAGCTGCCCTCATCGGGTTTCATTGTCTCAAGGACAAACATACAGGCATCAACATCGCAAGGACCATCCGCTATCTCCTTGATCGGGCTGGCATTATGCTCAAGGTGTGTGAATCATTTTTAGGATATCTATTCGCTCAGCTTACTATTCCTTAGATCGGTCACTTCACACTTGACAATGCCGAAAGCAACGCCGTTGCCATGAAGCATCTGGAATGTCTGCTTGTCAAACGTGACTCGGAGGCAACTGTAAAAATTGACTTCCACCATCTAAACAACCATGTCCGATGCTACGCCCATATTATCAACCTGTGTGCCGCTCGTGTCATTGCATCTGTCTCCAGACCCAAAGGTTCTGGTTCAGGAGATGCGGCTTTGAGTTATGATGACTCCGACTATGATGATGATGACAATGTTGATGATCACGTTGATCACGACAACCTTAAAGGTGACATCAATGACTTAGAATTGGCTGATTGTTTTGACGTTGAAGGCAATATACCACCCGGAGCTTGGTCCACAGGCGTCAAACACGACCCCATAAAGTGTGCTCGGAATCTCATTCGTTTCCTCTGTTCTTCAGACCAGTGCAAGTTGGGATTTCAAAAATGTATCATAGATGGGAACGCACAAGGTTGGTTCACTGAGAAGAAACCTGATGGCACCCATCAACTGCTCCTTGTCCCACAAAAAGAACTTCTGAGAGATGTGAAAATGCGGTGGGACTCTGTGTATCTTATGATCCGTTGTCTCAGAACTCTTCAGCCGGTACGTTCATCTTACCAATCGACCAGTAGAGACTAACTTAATATCTAGGCTATCATCCGCTATTTTGCGACCAACGTACCTGACCACTCTCATTTTGTGTTGTTGGAATTGGAGTGGCATATCCTGGAAGGATTGGAGACAGTTTTGCAGGTAAGTTAGTTAGCTGTTTTCTCAGGATGGTGCTCACTGTACCAACAGGTCCCTCATAGGTGTCAACAAAGCATGTCCTCTGAATCGACGCCAGTCTTATTGCTTGCTATCTCAAATTTTGAGATGCTCATGGCCAAATGGGAAAATATTGGTGAACAACATCCTGTCCTCAAGCCCTGGACGGACACTGGTCTGGAATGGGTGACAAAGTATTATATTTGAATGGACGACACAGAAGCCTACGTCGTTTCCATGTGTGAGTTGCAGATTGACTATTACCTGTGATACTGACCTTAAAGTTGACACCAGTCCTCAATCCCTCCATGCGCTTCTCATGGATTGAAAGCCAGTTGGACGAGGGGTACATCAGATGTGCAAAGGCTACCATTTTGAAGACTGTAAGTACCATACTGCACCTGCTATCTCAACCCCTCAACTAGTGATTGAAAGTCCGGTCCAGTCCGGTTTTTTTGCCTAATTTGGAAAGACTGGGACCGGGACCAATCCATCGGTTCATCCCCGAGGCCCAAAACCGGACCGAGCCGACAGGAGTTGGTCCCACCCGGTTGCCGGATTCTCAAAAGACCGGTTGTTGTGGTCTAAACTGGCTCGTCCAGGGTCGGTTGCAACCGGCCAAAGACCGACTGCAACCGCATATGTTGCGGCATACATAGAGATAGGATTGTTATTGAAGCTACAGAGTACAGTAATTACAAAACTATCAACTACATATGTATATACAATATCCACAGCTGCGTGCCAGTGAGCCTCCGTCTGAGTTGCCATTGTCACGGAGCGCGAGTCCTCCCTCGCCCTTCTCGTCGTCGCGGTTGTTGACGTGTTGCTTTTGCAGTCGTCGACGTGTTGCTGTTGCGGTTGTCGTCGCATCATCATTATTGAGTGTGTCGTTGTTGTGGCCAAATGTAGCATGTGTCGTCATTGTGGTTGTCATCGTGTCGTCCGAGTCGTTGCGGCTGTTGATGTTGGAATGGTGGTGGTGGTCGGTCGTCGGTCGTAGTCGTTGGTGTTGGCGCGGTTGTTCTCGTTGATGCCGGTCCAGAGTTGCTGGCTCGCGGCGGTCGTCGTGTCGTCTAAGTTGTTGCGGCCATCGTAGATCTTGTCGTGGCCACTGTCAAGTTGTCGGTGTCATTGGTGTCGGTGTTGTTGCAGTCGGCATCGTTGATGACTTGAAATGGTCGTGGTTGATGGTCGTCTTGATAGCCGGGCCTGAGTTGGTGTCGGCGCGCTTGTCGTCGTTGATGCCGGTCCGAGTCGCCGGCCCAGGTGTTGGAATGCTGGTGGTCATCATCGTCGGTGATGGCGATGGTCGGTGTTGTTGGTGTAAAACTTGAGTCTTGTGTGTTGGTGTGGTGTTGGTGTAAAGACTGGTTGAGACCAGTCCCAACTGGCCCTGTGGCGGTTCATGCACTTGCCAAATTTGGATGAACCGCAACCGGTAAAATCCTCAGACCCAATGAACCGCAACTGACGGTCCGGTTGCCATCGGTTGCAGTCTGGTCCGGTCCCGGTTTTTTTCCGGTTCATGGGACTGGACTTTCGAACACTACCCTCAACCCTCTCGTGCAGATGCACCGGTACCATAACCGGAGGTCATCGGCGGATGCAACCGCAGCGTCTGATCTCCCTGTGCAACCTGCACCAGTTGCTACAAATGAACCATCTTCAACACACTTCAAAATAAAAGGCTCCATTTACGACAAGAAACCAACTCAAGCAACTAGTGTGGAGGTCAAATTCCGGAACTACACTATGGCGGGACCACCTCCGACAAGACCGACATCCTGCAGTTCTGGGAGGTGCATTTTCATTTGAACAGTATTGCTACTGACTTACTCTCTGAAAGGCCAACATGACAGAGTTCCCAACTCTCTTCGTGATGGCCATGGACTACCTCCCCATCCAGGCAATGTCCATTCCTTGTGAACGCGTGTTCTCGTCAGCAAAGGAGACGGACACCGCAAGGCGAAACCAGATCAGCCTGATCCTGATGGAAGCCCTTCAACTACTCAAATTCGCGCTCAAGAAAGAGTGCCTCAACTTCATGGACAGGTGGTCAACATTGGAAGAGGCTATGATGCCGAAGTGTGCTTCCCAAACCCTCACCTCTCTCTTCATGGGCGATTCGGAAGCTGTGTTGGATAACATGTTGTACGAGTTTGGTACATATGATGTTAATTAGCTACACAGCCTACGCCTCTCCTCGGAACCTCAAATATCAATCACAGAACAGTATATTACCATCATTGGAGCTGACATCGAAGTTAAATACAGTGTGTTGACGTTGATTGAATGCCTTCCCCTTTGTTTTCGCACCCTTGTTGACGATGACCACACCCACTCGAAAATCACAACAAACCTGTGGGAAACGATCTGTTCCTGAACTAGGTTTCGTATGTGTCGGCGGCCGGTACAGAATTGGAAAGCTGCTTGGTTCTGGCGGATCTGGTGTGTCCAACTTTGACTCAAGTTCAACACCATTCTGAGCTCTCTAGGGAGCGTCTATCTAGGGAAAGATATCAGGACAAGAGCCAAAATTGCTCTGAAGATAGGGCGTGCCGATGACTCAATGTCAACGCTCCATCATAAATATGACGTGTATACAGCACTTGCTGGCTGCGCAGGTATCTCTCCAGTACGCTGGTATGGGAAGGAAGGCACACACGAAGTCATCATTTTGGAGCATCTTGGGTCCTCACTTAGTGATTTGGTCAGCGAACAACAGGTCAACCGCAGCAAGACATTCTTATACGCCTCCCAAATTGTGTGTTCATTGCATACAAAAAAGATCCACTAAACTTTCTCTTGCATGTCCAGCTCTCAGCAGTCGAGTCGCTACATACTCACCACTATGTCCATCATGACATCAAGCCTGGAAATTTCATTGTTCGAGCCAACAATCCTCACCCTACTGTCTTCCTCATTGACTTCGGTCTGGCGCGGCTATTCACTCCTGTAACCTGTTTACACATCCTGTACTCCAGAGATGAGTCAATAGTTGGCACTCTTCCATTTACATCCAGAAATGGCCAGCAAGGCCACGCCCAATTGCGTCGCGACGACCTGGAGTCTCTCGTCTATACCATTATTTATTCAGCACACGGTCACTTGCCTTGGACCACCATTTCCGGTGGGGAGGTGGTGCTCCAGAAGAAAATGTTGATCACAGCAGAAGAGCTGTGCCAGGGCTTACCCGCTCCCTTCCATGAATTCGTTGACTATGTCTATTCTCTTGACTTCAGTGCAAAGCCAGACTACCAATATCTTCGTTCCATTTTCTTGCAGTGCCCGGCAGCCACTGACCACCCTGGCAAAGCGCTACCCTCACCCCTTTGCTCCCCTGTCCATGTAGACTGTACACCTGTTTTCGGTGGTAGGGTGTAAGCAAACCTTATACTGTATGAATAACGCATAACCGGTACTGACTACAGACATTTAGTCTTCGTTCCTTGACCCGCACAAACACTCTGTCATCTGATAAGATATTCTGCTCACCTGCTCTCGCAATAATACCTCAGAAATAGACTATGGCGCTACTTCGTTCGGCGTGTGGTTTGTGTAGACTATTTCTGTTGTAGTTTGGTGTTGGGCCTGTGCTCTGTAGTCTTTTTATTGTCTGACCATTATTGTCATTATTGTTGCGTGTAATGTACTCTTGGTTGGATATTCGTTGGCACTAGGCCGTGGTTTCATCTTGCTCCGATACAATCGGTCGACTGTTCTGTGTCTGTTTCCCTTTCTACTGCGTGCTGTGCTTTCACTTTGCGGGCTCATCTTTCATGCGTGCTTCAGGTTCCACTTCTTTACGTCCATATGCCGCCCAACCTTTCGCATTATATAATGGTAGCGACACGAGTCGAACTTTTTACGTGACTTCAGAAGTTGTGTTCACCACTTGTCTCTCTTCCAAAAGACGCTCTCTTCATCCCACCCCTCCTCTCCCCTAATGGGTA